>JANBQQ010000212.1:0-26367 GCA_027577275.1 Coemansia sp. RSA 988 | reverse complement strand
CAAGTCTTGCAAGTACATCCGCGGCTCCTCAATCTAGTTGTACCAGAGAATCTGCTTGCACAGCGTCTGCGATTGCTGGCCCAAGTAATTCCCGGACCAAGCGAACTATATCGGATACAGAGGATGAGCTGCCACCGCTCTTAAGGTCCTCGAGGGATAACCCACCTATACAGCGACGCAGGCTTGGCAAGGAGCCAGAGTTCTAGTGTGATACATACTAATTCACAGTATTTTACAGAATACTGAAACTGTTCTGAGGCCAGCATGCAGCTGCAGTACTTTTAGTTTACCAATTATTTGATTTTCCTCTTCTACTGCTAGAGTGCTCTGGCTGAACACGATAGAGACCACCCTCACTGATCGATTGGCCGCTAGATCCGATCGCAGATTCTGGCGGCTGCAACACTTCAAAGGCTTGTCGTAATTTGTTCTCGACTAATCTCTTGTAAAAATTATAAAAGGTCTCTACTAGCCAGAATTTTTTAACTACAAAAATAGAAAATGTGGAGAGTATTATGTTGCAAATGATACTTTTGTCTTTAAGAACCTAAGCTAGTTAAGAAAAACAAAAAATATGCTCTAAAAGTGTAGAAAAATCCTTGAATGTAGCATCGTGATATTCTTATTAACTCTGACTGCGCACATGCGGCAACGACGACATAATAATCCCAGCAGCCACTCCTGCGTTCAAAGAGTCAATATAGCTAGGTAGCTCAACGCTTGCAGGAATGTGTATATTGAGGTCGCTAATAGCTTCTATATTAGGAGATATGCCATTTCCTTCACCTCCTATTATAACAAGAGCAGGGGCTTCAAGCTTTGGTACATCATAAATAGAAACGCATTTTGTTTCTGACGAATTGGACACTGTTGCACATATCACTAGCCAGCCATTGGAGCGACAGACTTTAAGCATTTTATCCATCATCGCCACCTTGTATATATTCATACATTCCATACATCCAGCACTGATTCTAGAGACTGCAGGCGTAGGTGAACACGATCCCTTTGAGAAAATCACTCCATCGGCGCCAAAGAACATGGATGAGCGAAGCACAGAGCCCATATTAACCGGATCCTGAACTTCATCAAGGCATAGAAACAGAGGATATTTATTCCGCGAGTGGTGCTCAACAGAGGTCATATCTCTCAAATTTACAGAATAGCGACCATTGACTACAGGAGATAGCGAATGCATTTTTGGAGTTACAATTACGCCAGTTTTCAGTATAACCCCTTGATGGTGCCTTTCGCGAGCTAGCTTATCCATCATGGACTTTTGAAGGCGCAGAGTTGGAACATCCTGCTGCTGTGCGCAGTTGAGAAGGTCCGAAACACGAGTGCGGTCAACGTCTCCTCCGAACTCCTTTTGCACATAAAGCCCGTATATTGGCCGTCGCCCTTGCATCAGCGCTGCTTTGACAGACGCTATGCCGTACAAGTGCTCCTTCACAGATATACTAGCTCCAGGTCTGTTGCGTCGCTCCGGAAACGCAGGAGCCGAATTGGTTTCATTGCGGCGACCAAGACATTTGGAACTAGCAGTGAGCCCAGGTGTAAACGTGGTTGCACGACCAAGAGCAATGCGAGCCAAGGTTCTCATTGTGTCGGGACTCTTCAATAAAAGCAAATTTATCATCAACAGCCGCGAAAGCAAGAAGCTATTTGCTATAGTAAAGCACCCAGAAAAAAAACTAATACGATCTGAGCAAAGATCGGACAATATCAAATCACTACTGGGTTTTGCAAAAAATGTCTGCACTGTCGTGAGATCCAACAGAGCTTTACAAAAGTAACCAAGATTATAACGCCCATATCGTTTTCCACAGTAGCATTTAATTAACAAGCTATATTTTGCCTCTTAAAAATCTTCCTAGCAACTTGAAAGCTTGATATATCCTTATTGTTTATACCATGTATTGCTCTAGTAACAGTGACAAAGAGCTTGAGCGTATTCATTTGGATCCGCATGATTGGCGCTATATATGCGAGGGAAACGCAAAGGCAGTCTTCGCATACAGAGGTCCTGAGCCGCAGCTTGCTGCATGGATTCTTCGTCTGAACAAGTGCGCTATGGACGAGGACGGTAGAGCCAATGGTAGCGAGGAGCATCTATCAAAAGGGATGATTTTCCAGCGAAAAAACAGTACCTTTTCAACCGATGTCATCGGATCATTGATCGGATCCCAATACATCTTACCACAAAGATCCATACGTGTTACACGCACTTTTCTGAACCAGCTCAATAAACTTGCTACAGATGCTCGGCCAGCACATCGTGCGGATACGCGGATAGATTCGAGACAACAGGTGGGCGTACTGATGCCAAATATGCTCACTAGTCTTGCGCCAAATCCTGCGATCGGTGTGCACACTATTACAGTGGAGCTCAAGCCAAAATGGGGATTTTTGACACAATCAACGCTAATATCTGACGAAAACAGCGTCAAGAGAAGAGTCTGTCGCTATTGTATGCATCAGTATATGAAACATGACGCTGATAAGCGGAGCGCCTTCTGTCCATTGGATCTATTCTCAGACGATTATACAAGGGTGGTTCATGGACTTGGCTGCCTTGCCTTATCGCCGCAAAACAATATTCGCGTTTTTGTAGACGGTCATTTTATCAGCACACCATTGGAGCTTCGTCTGGATGGTGTTCCAATGTGGGAAGAGCTCAAGCCAGCCTTGGCTCGTATTATACTCACTGAGCGTATTCTGATCAAGCTCAAGCACCTTCAGCACAGCTTGGATCCGCTCGACATTGAGGGTGTGTTTCCAAAGTATCAACGTGCAGTCGAATCAGGCGCACTTGGTGATGAGGAACCAACGCTTAATGACTGGATTAATACAGCGACGGAGTTCAGACGTAGCGATAGACATTGCAATCATACAAACGGCTTAGAGCGACGTATCGACGACAAGCAGGTTGTACTCGAGTTTCTATTGTCAACTGTGCTCAAAGACGTCTCAATCATGATCTCGGTAGAGCAAATGGCCTTCCAGAGTGTTAAGAGTGGCACTTCCACGGATGTACCCGAGTACCGAATTGCAATTGTCGACACAGAGCCTAAAAAGCTTTCCAAGATGCAAATGTATCTTGAGCGATACCAGCACATTGTCTCCAATTACTTGAAGTTCCATCCAGACCCAGAAACGCAAAAGCAATGCCAGGAATGATAACAGTGTATATAGCTCTGTATTAAGTCTTTATTAGAATGCTAGTGTCTTTTTCACAGCACGGCGCATCTCGTAATGCATTTGTTTAGTGCGAAGATCAAGTTGTGTCTGGACAAACTTGGGTGCTTCCTTGTCAAAGCGCAGACGGAGAAGTCGTAGTATCAAGTCACCCTTATCAGTGACCATACGGTGATCCCGCTTAAAGCGACTTAATGTTTCGGCGTCCTTGTGCGCCCAAACAGATCGGTTGCGGCTAAGCGTTGATTTATTCTGCTCTGTTGTGGATACCACAGCCGCGCGCACATCTTGCGCCGACGATAGCGACAGTGATTCGTTTGACGAGTTGTCGATGTTGTCGCCATACCCACTAAACTGTCGAGAAGAGTGCGGCTGCGGAGACTGGGAGCTAGGTCGTTTAGGCAATGGCGGCGGTAGCAAAGACAATGACTTCATTTGCTCAGTGTGTGTCTCGTCTGAATCGCCAGTAGTATGAAGCACAGGCTGGCTCATACCTGGTGACGGCTCATCAAGCAGATGACCAGGCTCCGTCGATTGAACAATGGACTGACGCATCGACATCATGTACTCATCAATCAGCTCCTTAGTCATCATAAAGTACATAGAGCGCACCTGCAGGAGATCGAGATATTTACGGCTCTCGAGTACGTCAGAAGAAATGCCGTCCTTGTCTGCGCCACCTTCAAAGTACCACTTGAGGAAGTCAAGGCAGTCAAAAACGTTATGCAAGTCGGTTTCGGTCAGAGGCTTCGCGCCGCCCTTGGATGATCCACGTAGTGGTGGCAGCAGTATGTCCTCAATTGAAGCCAGCACCTCATACCACACTTTCGCAATGGCGCCATTTGCCGCATCCTCATACAAATGAACGAACAGCGTGTGCAAGTTGTCCTCGAGATAGTCAATCAACGGAATCAGTGCCTCACAACAACTCTCCTGTGTTACCCGAATAGTTGCCGGTGCTTGATGGCCGCCGCGCTTGAGGAATTGTATGCTTCGCTCAATACCACGATCAATCCCCACATGATTCGGATTGCTAATTCGCGAAGTGCGGTAGCGGATCGGCTGCGATACAAGGATTTGTCGCAGATACTCGCGAATACCAACAGTCACTTGCTCTACAATCCGCTGCTGCATATCCGACAGCGTACGTCCCAGCACACGGAACATACGTCCACTGTAGAACTCGGCATCGTCCCGCTCTCCGTCTATTGTAACCTGAAGCAGCAAGTGACCTGATGGCTCCAGATCAAGCACTAAATCGACTGAGCTGTCAATGCCCGTTGCCAGCTGCGCGGGTAGTGCAAAGAAAGCACGCGCGCGGGTTTTCTCCCTAAACCCAAGTTGTTTGGGTCCGTCGCGAGTGCAGATACGGGCCTCCAGTGGCGCCAAGAATTCATTTCTAGACTCTACCTGCCAATCAAACGACTCATTCCACCGCGGATTGGTCGCTCCCGCGACTGCAGGGCGCGTCTTTGCAAACGTCTGGCGCTTGGCCACCTCCGACTCGATCTGCCGGGTCACTGCCAGTTTGACATACGGACGGACGCCCTTGTCCGTTGTTGCATCGTGCTTTTTCTTGTAGAGCTCGACGCCCTCGGCCCGGACAACCTTGAATGACAACAGGAACTTGTCCGAGCTAGTATCCATAATCGAGGGCCGGTTTTCACCGCCCAGTGCCTGCACTGTCTCACGTATATCAAGATCATTGTGAAGTTCGTAGAGCTTTTCCTGCGCAACAGTCAGATTGTTGATTTTGATGCACGCCTCGGCAGCCACTTGCATAGGGTGAGACTCGTCCAGCATCGACAGTGCTGCCTGCGTGGATGCACTGAGCGTAAGAGATTGCTCCTTGTACTTTCGGCTGTTCCACATACTGTTCCACGTCGGACTTTTTGGTTCCCCGTCCTCCTGTGGTAAATTAAGACAAGACAAAAACTGCTTCATCATCACCGCTGCATAGACTTCAAAGCAGACGTCGGTGAACTTCATAAACCCGGCCAAAAACCAGGCTTTTGTTTCCATATCAGGCCACTGCATACGCTGCACAGACGTAACCTGCTGCGAAAAGCAGCTGATCAAGTCAATAACGGAGGTCGAGTGCTTCCCGATGTCCAACTCTCGCGGGGCGCTATCCTGCTTAAGCGCATTCTCGGCCCATTTGCCCTTTTTGCGGTCAATATTTGCCAGCCAAGCCGATGCGGTCGCCTTGAATAGCCGTCGATTATCCACGCCCTCCAGTGTGTTGGTGCTATAACGCGCATGTATCTCCTCGATCTTTGTTATGGACTTGCACAGCTCCAATGCAACTTCAATATCCGTGTCTCCAGTATTGTATCCAAACTGAGCAATATGTCGACCCATGTTTGTGTAAAAGTACTCGGTTTCGACCTCGGCAACTATGCCCGGAATATCAAATCGGCGGTCGCCATCTTCGCAGAGCTGATCGGAGAATAGTTTGCAGCATTGCTCATAATCACAGCAGACCAGGACTGCCAGCTGCGCATAGCCGTCGAGGCTGGACGAAAGCGAATTTTCATCTGTAAAACAATGTCGTGTCAGGCAATCACAGCGATAAACGATCGAGGGCTCCAAAATGGCCATGATCTCCTGACGCCTCCCCTCCACGTTGGGCATAGGCTTGTTCACTAACACAGGACATGTAACGTCGTTGATGATCAGATTGCGCAACAGACGCTTCAGATCAGCGTTCTTCTCGGGCTTTTGATGATCTAGCTCCTCAATTATATCCTGTACAGCACCCAATGCGCGATATTCGATGCGGTTCTGTGTGTCTAATAGATATTTGAACTGGGCTGTATGCCACTCCTGAGGGTTGATTAGATGAACAATCCGCTCGATTTTGCCAAATGCATCAAATAAATATGCAATAGGAAGATCGCCCCGCTCGTAATAGCCGTTAATAACATCCAAGTAGCAGGTCTCGCGATAGGGCGCGCTGATCCGCCACGCAATGGCCAGCTGGTTCAACAGTTCCTTTGCAATGTTCGACAAGGGGGTAATTGTGTCAGAAGTGTTAGGCCGCACATTGCCCACAATGTCATGCGCAACTGCTCGTTGCACAAGTGCCAAATAGTGCGACACGGCGTTCGCTGGAATATACTCAAACGCTTCAGAAATATCCTCCTCGCCCATTGCTTCTACTGCACTTGCCTCAAGCTTTATCCTGCCAACGCAGATACTCTCGCCCGACATGTAGCTCTGACGCATAGAATATGTGTGAATTAACTGTTCTAACAGTGTGATTTCACGATCTTTCCATACTCGATATGCCTGGAAAGTCCTAAAGTTATCTGGCCTTCCAGCAAAACTCAAATCCTTTTTCAGGACTAACAGGCAAGTACGCAAATCCTGAACCGCAGTCTACATTTATACACTTTTGCATAGAAAGCAAACGCGTGTTGATTAAGCAATCCCAAGTACAATTACTGATGCGCAATGTTAGAAGGGATTCTGTAAAAATACATCCTGTAACATACCTCTTGGTTCACGTCATGTCGCAACTCTGCTAAAAACTCACGATGATCACTATCAGGCACATGAAAGGCCTTCTTAAGCCATGCTGTGGTTAGCTTGCTTGATTGTTCGCTGTTCTCGTCAAAAATAGAAGCCGTTGATGCCTCATGGCTGCTAGATCTAGGTGAGGGAATGTTAGTGTTAGTGTCGACAGAGCTGCCCACGACAGGAGCATCAGGAAAGTCGTCCAGTTTTATCAGCGCTAGTCCAGCCTCGCGCGACGTGTGCGCTTTTGACTGCAGCACTGCCCGAAGAAGCTTTACAAACCGGGACATTTGACTTTCAACAGTACGGTCGATATCTGCAGAATTGGTAATACCATGCTGGCTGCAGATGGTACGTGACAGATCAGAGAACAGATCCAGAATGTCGTCAATAGTCCCATGTTCCCCTAGAGTTTCGCCGTGCTCCTTAACACGCAAGTAATTGTAAATTTCAATATAGCACGCTCGAGTAAGTGGATGAAGGGACGGCGCACTCGTCGCTGTCTTCAATTGCTGTACAATAGCCTTGATAATCGCAGGCGTTAATGCGCCCGGCTTGGCTGGCGTTGAAAAGTCACTCCCATTACCTATTCCTTTGCCCTTGGCAAGACCTTTCAGTTTGCTAGAACTGCCAATCTCAGCCTTAATCTTCCGAGCAGCAGAGTCGCCAAACCCTAAGATGCTGCTCTTCCAACTCTTGCTGCGATTGCGATTGTGGGGCTGGCCCGACGTAGGTCGCGTAGCCGACGTATTGCTATCGCGGATCACTAGGGTTGGTGTGCGGTTATTGTGGTTAGGAGTCCCACTGGCCTTCCCGATAGTCTTCACCATAAACTTTCCATCGTCTGAGCCCATATGGCTAAGTGAGGGTGGCTTTTGAGCACCCTGTCCACCAACACCTCGCGAACGCGCGGCAAGCTGCGCACTGTCTGCATCCAGCAATATTGCATATCGAAGCGCGTACTGATATGTAACTTGTTCGCTTTCATCTGCAGGACGAGCCCCGTTGTGGCCATTACCAGAGCCTTTCTCATTTGAATAGTGTGATGGTGCCGCCTGCTTGTTGCTGGAATCATATTCGTTGGGATTGACGACAGGCGCTGATAGAGGATATTCAGCGGCAAAGCTTTTGTCGTCTGCATGCTGCATCGGGGCCGTCGATTTCTCAAACTCGGCTTCATATGTGTTTGCTAATGGCGCTGATACAGGATACATGGCGGCTTCGCTGCTGGTAGGCCCGGGCGAAAGCGCTGGCACTGGCGTTGCTGTGTGCACGCTGGCACCGCCGTCCGCAGCATTTGGGGAATATGCAGAGGTGTCTATCCTACCAGCGCTAGCATCCGCAGTAGTGAATGGCCAGTCAATGAAGCTGTCATCAACGCGACCCTCGCTTAAAAGAAGCGAAGCGTACGTCGGTGGTTCTGCAGAACTTGAAACAGCAGTATTATTGGTAACTCTTTGTTGACTGCTAAAGCTATTGGAAGTGATGCCCTGCTGCATGGCTACTGGCACGTTGAGCGGTGTACCAGACCTGTCAGAGCGCCCATTGTCTCCCCCACCCGTAGCGGGTGTCGCGTGTGGCATCGGACGCGGAGGCATGATAAGAGAGCCTGGGTGAAAGGAATCTGCAACCTTTTCTGGAATTGGTGTTTTATAGTTAGCTCTGGAAGAGTCTCTAGTAACAGCAGTAGAAGCGGAGGAAAAGGGTTGGAGCAAAATGAAATGGAGAACAAAGACTTTAACAAAGCAAAGCAAAGAATAGCAGCTGCCTGTCAGGAACGGTGGTCGGGTTTATAGTGTGGAGGAGGAAGGCCTTCGACCAAACAAAGTCACGACCCAACGGAGCTATTTTGCGAAATTTCATGCACTCGATGCTAAAAGTGGATGGGGCTGATCCTGCCAGCTTTTCCAAGGGTTCACGCAGAGCTGTTTGTTCCTTACGCCAAGACAACAATAGTGCTGGCAGCAACGCAATAATCGAATCTTCTAAGTATCCCCCCCATTCTCTGCTGTGGCATGGGACCGGATATCCATTCATCCATGTTTGGTGGTGGCATCAAGCATTGCCTGGACAAGCTGCTCAAAATCTGGTCGTTGTCGGTGCACGCGAATCGCCTGCGTAGGGTTAGCATCTTTCCTCACAGCCTCGAGTAGCGCGCGCGCACGCGGATCTGCAAGCAGCTCCTTCACAGGAACAGAGCTGTCCAGCTTCTGTAAGTCCTGAGGTGTTAGGCGATGCTGTTTTTCTTCTTCGTCATCCTCGTCGCCGTTGTCGCTGATATCACGGTTGCCACCACTGATGTCCTTTCCTGTCTCTAAGCTGCTAGACTGAGCTGCAGCACGACGGTCAGCAGACGAGACGCAGGGTTCTGATTTGTGGATACGGAAGCAGCCGACTGAGCAATATCCTGTCTCGCACTTTGGGCACTTGTACTTTGAGGCCGTCTCACCACAGACGGTGCACAGCTTGTCGCCCATGGCCATATATCATATAGAGAATAGTCCAACAATGCGAAATAGAATAACCGCCGTGCTTCATTTGCAGAAATATCCGTTGAATACTGGGCTCGGATACAACCTTAAACATCACTTGCAAGGCCAACTAAGGTTGGCTTTATGGGGGGGATACAACAATTGGAGCATTTGACAAACATAAAAATATCTTCGCATCAGCCTAAACAAGAATCAAGAAAATGTTAATGAAGTAGAGAAGAGTGCATGCTGCAAGATCCGTTAAATGACGACATACTGTTCTGGAATCAGCGACACTGCGTGCGAAAAGTCGACGTCTTGACTATCAGGAGTGATGACACCAGCCACTTCAATATCAAAGTACGGCCGCTTGCACGTAAACGACACAACCACAGGGAAGAAGGCGCCTGAATCCTCACCTGGAACGCTGAAATCCAGACTGCCGTTCTTGCTGCTTGCATCGATAGAGGGAATCTGCCAATCAAGTGTGCTGCGAGCCCGGTTGAGCTCGTACACGCCATCAACATCGCTAACTGTGGGTTGCGTTCCTGGAGGAGTAGGAATCGATATAACAACGCCTTCAAGTTCAAGCCTTGTGTTAGTAAGCTCATATTCAATGTTCACATCCACACTGCCACTTCCTGTCGGTGAGGGCCAGCAATTGATTGTGAGTGGAATGTCGTCTTCATTGCTTGAGACAATGCGCCATTTAAGCACTCCTATAGGCTGCGACAAGGGAAATGATCCTGCAACATCCTTGAGTGCAATGACTGAATCGCTTAGGAACCTCTTCTTGTCAATCTTGGGATGCGTCTTTATCTGAGCATTGTGCTGGTTGCTGGTCACCACGTTCAATTGAACATTGTTGTACGAATCGTCGGTTATAATCAGAGACAGATCGCCCTTCACTTCCATCTGCTCCAAACCACCATCGCGGTTTACAACAGCCGTGATATGCTCCTCAATTTGGATATGAACGCCCTTCATGTTTATTGCTGGCTGTATCGGAGCTGCCGCTGCCGCTACTGCTGCAGTTGCCATTCCTGGGACTTGTGCAGAGGAGTGATCAGAGATAGACATATTTTCCATTAGACCCTGTGTAAGGTCTACCTCATCCTTCATAGCTCCCATGAGGTCCGCGCCTTTTGGTTTACGTCCCAGCCTCATCCCACGTGCATTAGACGCAATCGAAGGCATAGAGGAGCCCGCTGGCGATCCCGCTGCAAACGCGCGAACAGGTTCTGGCTCATGCGATAGCAGCGGCTCATAGCTGCTTCCGATGCGTCCTCCACCAAGCATCGATCCACCAGAGCTCATACCGCCCACGCTTGGATCCACAATGCCGCGCTTGGCCGCCTCCCGACGCTGCTGATCAAACATCTTGGCATGGCGCTTGAGCTCCTGCTTGGCTTCACGTTCCTTGTTGCGCTCAATTATCTCCTGGATCTTTTCTTCGTGGCTCTCCATCTCCATGATTGTGCGCAACTTGGCCAGATCGATATTGTCTCTGTAACCTTGCGATATAATCTCATCAAAGGCCAACACTATGTCGAATGCATGCAGCACAACATCCTGTTGGTCTCCGACATCGCAAATATCCGATACCGCGCGCGCAACAAGATGGAGCGTGTCCATGTCCTGCACAATGTTGTTTTGACGGCTTGTTATGAGAACTGCATACATATCCTCGCCAATCGGTTGATACACGTAGCGGATCGTTTCCGTTTCTATCGTCGTATGCTGCTGATCTGGAACCATGAGCTTCGGAAATGATGCCAGCAACCCTTCGATGCGCGTGCGCTGCATCTCGACAAACTGCCGCGACGCAAGTGCTACATACACGTTCAATTACCCAATAGAAGAACGTTTAGTATACCTGATAGTATTACGACTTCTAGTCCGTTGCAAATGGCCGTACTATCTAGCCAATATAGTGCTGCTCTAGCAATTCGATATTGTCATTGAGAACATACCTTTGCCCGTCTTTGTGCAGATTGACGTCGCAAGAATGACCTACAGATTGCCAGCCAACGCTGCCAATGCATGGTATATTAACACGATTTAGTGCCATTCAGTGTAGAAGCCATCAATTTTTTCACGGGACGGTTGCTGGGATTCTCCATTTTGTAAATTGAAATGCGCGACAAGTATTTACCATTTTCTCCTCCCTTCTCCTCAATTCAGCGAGTTCACTGTCCGGGTAAGATGTGTTTGCGACGTGTGAAATGGCTATTTCCGACCAAGAGCGGCAAGTAAAGGATAAAAGAGACGTCGCGCCAATGTGATTCAAAACCCAAAGCCTAAGAAAAAAAGGTAAGGACGAGCAATCCGGCGAGACCAAAATGTCAACCATTCGATCATAGAGTGCCAATGGCTTGGCCATCGTTGATTGGCTGGCAACGCTTTCGTCATATGCGTTTGCTGTTGCTGTTTTCAGGTGATGGCTAGTGGTTAATTGACAAAAGGCGCTAACATAAACATGTAACATCAAGCAGAACATCAGTAATTTTTGCGTAAATAGCACACCAAATGTGATAAAACACCCACAAAATGGCAAAAAAAAGAAACAGTCTACTTTAGCTTCTTCTTGACACGGAGCTGGTTCGAGTGTCCGCACTTCCTCTTGCGGCAGTTGGTGGCACGAGGAGGCAGACGAGCATAGCACTTGCGGCAGATCATCTTCTCACAGTTGTACTTGGACGCAAGGGCCTTCAGCGACGGCTCAATAATACCACCGCGCAGACGGAGTACCAAGTGCAGAGTTGACTCCTTCTGGATGTTGTAGTCCATCAGAGTGCGGCCATCCTCAAGCTGTTTGCCGGCAAAGATAAGACGCTGCTGGTCCGGAGGAATGCCCTCCTTGTCCTGAATCTTGGTCTTGACGTTGTCAATGGTGTCGGTCGACTCCACCTCAAGGGTGATAGTCTTGCCCGTTAGGGTCTTGACAAAGATCTGCATCCCTATAACGCAAAAAAAGGCTAGTACGTTGTAGTTGTTTAGTGACCATGAATCTGGGTTATCACAGCAACTTCGGCATTAGCATTGCCTTTTACAAGCAAACACTGGCAATGCCTCCATAGAGCCTGCATGCACTCAGACACCACGCGCCCTCACAGGTTAACCAGAAGTCCGAAAGGCATACAAATCGCGCCAGCAGTTACGTTTGGAGCAGACGCAGCTCCCTGACCAATAGAAGCAAAAGCTGGCCTAAAAAATAAAGAGTTGCCAAGCTCAATTCAAACCGCTCGGAATTGGCCCAAGGGCAATCTGCAAAATTCAAATCCAACCAGATTCGCATTCCAACCAAGCGCAGCTGCCAAATCCAGCAGCTTCAAAAATATCTGATGGATGCGTCGGCGCAAATACCGATGGATACGTGCTAAATCCACTCCTCCACCATTATCCGTACGATTGGGGCCCACTGTTGCGCTTTGCTGCTGACTCCGCTGGTACTACTGGTGTTGCCGTATCCATTCCTGTTTCTGGGACGATGGATTCAATGTGCATGATCCTTAGCAACACTTACTGAATAATGACCGTCAAGGATATACTTTAAGAGAGGAGGAAATCGATACGCACTGTTGCTGCTGATTGCTGTGAGACTTGGGCGCCAGTGGAGAATGCTTTCCTCGAATCCTTTGCTGCATTCCTGCCAATCATTCCATCTTTCAGCCACGTGAATGCTACTATTAATTTGATCTTTGATTTTATTCCTGATTATTATATTCAAGCAAACTTCCTCAGACCCAAAGCATAGGTTGACATTTCCCACTTATCACATTTCCTTTGTATCGCACGCATTTCCAAACTTTAATGACAATGTCAGCCCGTGCTTGTGCAACCAGCGTAGCATATTTGGCGAAGGAGAGGGCTGCTGCGATTGAGGCAGTCGAAAGCGCATCGCAGGTATGCAAGGCCGTATTTAAAAAGCTAGTCACAGACGAGACGCTGACGAAGAAAGACAAGTCGCCAGTAACAGTTGCTGATTTTGGCGCACAGGCTGTAGTGAACTCTATTCTCGAGAAGCACTTTCCTGGCGATGCAGTTGTCGGTGAAGAGGACGCAAAGGATCTGCGAGGTGACGAAGGTCGTACGCTACGCGAGAGAGTTGTTGATCTGGTTAACTCTACTACCAAGCACCCTATGAGTGCAGATGAGGTATGTTTTGCTGGTGACTTTCTAAGCATTGTCTTGATATTTGAAAGAGGTGATTATCAAGTGCTTGGCTTACAACTAACTATCATTTTTTCATATTGAATATGCCATATATTGACAACGAGTAGATTCTTCGCGCCATTGATCGCGGCCAATATGCTGGTGGACCGACTGGACGTCACTGGGCTCTTGATCCTATAGACGGAACCAAAGGATTTCTGCGCGGCGAACAATTTGCTGTGTGCCTTGCATTGATTATTGATGGGAAGGTTCGACTAGGTGTGGTTGGATGTCCGAATCTTCCATATGATATAAACAAGCCTGATGAGGCACGCGGCGTGCTTGCGGTTGCCGTAGAGGGTCAAGGAGCGTTCCAGAAGAGGCTTGGCGTAGATCAGATTGACGAGACACGCATAAGCGTCTCCAACGTAATAGAAACACGCGACGCGTCATTTTGTGAGTCTGTCGAGGCAGCCCATGCTAGCCATAGCGACAATGCAAAAATTGCTGGACTTCTTGGGATTACGAAACAACCTGTCCGTATGGATAGCCAGTGTAAATATGTTGCTGTTGCACGCGGCGATGCTGATATCTACCTTCGTTTGCCATCGAGCAATACATATGTCGAGAAAATCTGGGACCACGCTGCTGGTAACATTATAATGCAAGAGGCAGGTGGCCGGGTTGCTGATATTGACGGCAAGGAGCTGGACTTTTCTATTGGTCGCACATTGAGTGCAAATAAGGGCGTTGTTGCCGCAGGTGCTGGGATATTTGACACAGTCATAGCCGCGGTTAAGACCACGCTTGCAAACAAACGCTGAAATGGTCCCTCAAGCCAATTAAGTGATCTAAATGTCTTGTTATCCTCTGCTTTTCTTATCTTTCAATTTGTAAGCTACACAAACTGCTTAATCTCTACTGTCACAGTGGCGCTATGGTTGGAGCAATGCGCCATACATGCTGTTGCATGCTCGATTTGCTTGATCAAACGCAGCACGAAGTGCAATCGCCCATATATCTTGCTTATCCTTCGTACAATATCGAAGATAAACTAGCACGCTATTTGCTTTGACCAGATCGTGGTGTTTGACAAGATCTTCGACAAAATCTGCAAATGCAGCAATGTCTTCTTTAAGCGGGCCATCTATGCTCGATGTGATCCACCTCTCTATCAATAGCTTCACATCGCTGAGAGTGTGCTTGCCAAGCAACAATGGCCCAGAGTATTCCGGTGTCATCGGAGGCTGCGCAACAGGCAACGACATTGATGCTTCTCCTAGTTTAGCTTGTTTAGTGGATAGTGCAGAAGGAGGTAGAGGCGGCTTTGACTTTATATATTCTCTTGCCAACTCGCGACGGATATTCGTAGGTAGTTGGTCCCAAATATCACCATCCATTTGAGATGGCATTATAGAATCAAGCGTTTCTACTTTGCGAAATGCCTGTAGTAGATTTGGTCCGGCTTTTGCTGTTTTTGTGTTAGGTATGGTAAATGCAAGTTTCCGCGGGCGACCTCGCCTACTACCTGCAAGGCCTCTAGTGGATTTGACAGAAGATGAAGCTGAGCGGGTATTCATTGAGTTGCCTGGCGATGGCCTATTTGGCGAAAACGCAACCATGCTACTGCTGCTATTCATCTGTTGGTATGCTGCACGCAGCTCCTGTTGAATTGAATCCGGTAGCTCGCTAATAACACTCGGATCAAGCTGAGACGCCGAGGGTAGCATGTCTATCGAATCCTTGACTTCGACAACTTTGGTGCTATTATTTACCTGAGCTTTTGACTTTGCAAACATATCGCTAATTGTCGCACTGCTGTCGGGAGTATTGAGCTGCTGGACATGTATACCAACAGCTCGAATATCAAGTGGATCAATGGTCATTCCATGTAATAGTTTGACACAAGATGACGATATTTGGACACGATCATTTGTCATCTGTGGTAGGGAAGCCGACTTTGAAAGATTGTCGCAAATTCCATGTCCAAGAAACTTCTCTGGCTTGCCTTGACCCTCTCTTCGCCTTTTGATCTTCAATGTAACCAGTGAACCTGTTCGGTTAAATGCAGCCATAGATTTGCATACCACTTCAGCCATACGCAAGATAAAGTCATCTGCTTCGAGCTGGGTCGAAAACCGTACTCCCCAGCCAATATCGGCCCCAAATGCCTGTCGCAATTTGTCCGATTCTAGCATGCGATCATCAATACCGCGACTAAAGTTACAAAGCAGCATTGCAGTTTTTTCACCACATATGCTTTTTAGACGCGGTAATGGGGTGGATCGAATGTCAGCTACTGTACTGATCCCATTTTGGATTAGGCTTTTCTCTACAACATGTCCCACACCTGGAAGGTCACGAACGCTAAGATCCATATTGTAAAATGTGCTTGCGTCAAGCGTATAGATTCCGTCAGGCTTAGCCTTTATAGTCGCTAATCTTGCTAGTAGGATATTTGAGCCAATGCCAATGCTAACTGCGCATTCGGTCTTCTCCAGTACACGGCAACGAATATCCTGTGCAAGAGTGTAGGCATCACCTTCGTATCGACGATATACCACATCAGAGACATCCAACAATGCCTCATCGACACTAACTGCTTGTGTTTCGTCTGCAATTCTTGTTACGACATCGTAAAACGCCTTGGACACGCGTTTATACGCATCAAAGAAATAAGGCACAGTCGCTATTGCTGGACAAAGCTGCTTTGCCTGACCCAAAAACATACCGTTCTTAACACCAAATGAGCGGGCGACATAGTTGCAGGAAGCTATTTGACTGGATTGCCCAGTGGGATTCTCGGACGAGCCTTCATGTGGGCTACAGCTGTCAAGTTCCACAGGATTCTGAGTATGACAGACAGCAACAGGCATATTTTTTAGATGAGGAAAGGAAAGCAGACTGACCGCGACAAAAAAGCAGTCAAAGTCTGCATGGATGATCACCCTTCGCCCGCCCGCAGCAGGACGCACTCCTTTGCCATATTCGCGACGCAACTGGGCAACGTAGTCCTTCATCTCAGCCTTCCAGGTTGACAGATGATGGAGCCTTGAATGCTCATAATAGCGTGGAATAAAATCGCTTTCGGTAGCAAGATTCCTACGTACCCACTTGCGATTGAGACCCTCGCCAAATCGATCTACAACAGCAGACATTTTGTGTGTAGAGGTACTAGAATCCGTTTGCACGCGAAGATGAGAAACTGGTTCCTTTGTCATTGCAGCGCTCTGTGTGACAGGTCTCTCCTGATTAATATGTGTGACTAGGTCAATATGCGGCCCAAGCTCGTCAATATTTAGAGGTACAACCGGCGCTCCCATGTTTCCCGATCCAATCAGTCTGTAACTATGCCATGAAAGCAGTCTATCCGCCCGCACACATTCCACAATCCACTCTGGACGCACCACCTGGTAGTTTCTAAACTCCTTCTCCTTCGATCGTGAAAGATTTGAGGCTATTATATGCGTCACTTGTGACTTTGAGATGTAGTGCAGGAATTGCCCGCCGCGCTCAAGTAACAGCTTCTTCAATTCATAATGCGAGGGCTGTGTGTACCCATTTATATGGAAAACTGCTCCAGCAAAGATTTGTCTGTGCGCAGGTGTTCGGGCTGTTCTTTCTTTTGCCTGTTCGGCGAGCTTCCTTTTTCGTTGGCCAAAATATGAGTGCGAGTCACCAAATCCAAGCGCTGCGTATTTTCCTGTCGTTTTGTCTGGCCCGGAATCCTTGAAATGTGTGCTGTTGCTATTATTCAACCTGGCAACGTCAACAGTGTGTCTGCTATCTTCTGGTGTCAAAAAATACTCCTTGAAATCTTCATTGCCAGACACCCTGTCTGTTGATCCCTGCGGTTCGGACATTAATTTTACATATATTTCAATATAAAATAATAACAATAGCGGTAAAGTAGATCGGCGACATGTGTTATTGTTGTTTCTCAAATAGAAAAAGGACTTTAACTTTAGAAAATAATGCCTTTACGTTGTGGGTAGCAACATGGTTTGCGCATGAGCAGCAATAAGTTGTGAAGGCTTACCAGACTCCTTCTACATATGGATTGCAATTACATCTGGATCTCATGCAGAGCGCATGACAAACCGTGTAACATCTGAGCACCAATGTGGGGACTTCATAAACAATGCCACGTCTTTAACAAAATATTAAGGATTTTCTATACAATATTCGCTGTAAAAAAAAAAGGATTTCAAAGCAGGCGCAGGTTTAGAGTCATCCAGATACAATAACAGATTAGGTCATATCCTTGGCCAGCGATGAAAAGTGGTTGTATTTTTTCTTTGTCTGTTCGAGATCCTGTTGCAACTTTTCTATAGCATGCGTAGAGTCCTCTAGCCGCTCTTTTGCAGACTTGAGGCGTTCGTTTTCAATGTCGAGTTGGTTTTTCTCCTGTGCAATCATAAACTTCAAATCCTCGCAGTTAAATTCGAACCCGCTGTCCTTTGGTGACGGTATTTGCTTGCTAGCGGTTGGGTTAAAAGTAGCAATGCCGGCATTACGTAACTGTGCATTTTCCCATTCGCTTATCTCGTCATCGTGAGCATGCTCAATTGATTCCTTCAACGCCTTCTTTGTGCTCTGGGCAAACTCTGCGCGCTCGTTCTTGTCAATAATCACTGAATCAAACTCATCCTCACCTTCAACAGCAGGCCCCCCCAGATTATCTGGTTCTTCGCTACTTATTTGCGAGTTTGCCATACCATCAGATAATTTAATAAAATCCTCTTCGCCAGCGCTTTCTGTAACATCCATATGATGTGCAGCTCGCCGTTGCTGTCGAAGCTTCTTCGCCATGTATATATCCTTTGAGTTAGGAAGCCCTTCACTTGAAAATGGATATGTGACGGTACCGGGTTTAGATTTGGAGACTTGGTTTGTGCTTGTCTCCTCTAATATTGCCATATCCTCTTGCGGATATTGTTGATCTGCGCTCTCATGCTCGGCCGCCATAGCAACAACTTCTTTTACGCGCATGCTAGAACGGTCCTTTCTCGCGGAAATTGATTCAGAATCGCCATTACGAAAGCTGAGGTTAGATGTCCCAGATGCTTTCGCGTCAGTTTTTGGTTTGGACGATCGTTTAATGACATCCGTGGATTCGCTATTCGATGCATCCTCGTTTGTATCAACACCCTTTTTGCGAATGTTTCTTCGGCCCTTCAATTTTCTAGATGAAAACATAAATAGCAAGCAGTACAGACGCAATCTGAAGAACAAATAAAAAAAGGCTGGCATTATTCAATCAATATGTGCTGCGGACAATGTGCAAGTCAAAATATATAAACGCCGACCAACTAAGCTTATGGGGGATTATAACTTTTAAAAAAATTATTAGCGTTGGGTGATGCGAGATAAGCGCCACAGCTTCTTCAATGATGTAAACATTTCTTTTGAGAAGGCTAAACAATGGCTAATCTAAAGGGTTGATGGACTTGAATTTATTTTTATCTAAAGTTGAGGAGTCATGGCAGTAAACGCTTATAAATTAAATGCATGAAAAGCAGTGCATATGCCTGCATCTACCTAGCAATGTTGGTGAATGGAATGTAATAAACCTTATAATTATTACTTGGAATAAGAATGCTCGCTCGTTTGCAAATTATTATATACTAATATAGCGACAAAAGTATTACATTTCCTTTTTGTTTCTGTTTACAATGGACGATTACAGCACTAAATTGGAAAATAAGATAGCAATCGTGACTGGTGCCGCAAGCGGGTTTGGCAAGCTATTAACTGAGAAGCTTGTCGAGTATAACGCCAAAGTATTATTGGTCGATGTCAACCCTTCAATTGAGCAGCAATCCAAATTGCTGAACCAAGAAAAGCCTGGATCAACCCATTGGGAGGTATGCGACCTCTGTCAGACACATTTAATTCAAGGGCTATTTGATAATGCTGTAAAATATTTTGGACGGGTTGACTTTGTCATCAATAACGCAGGCATCGCAAACGAGTGCTCACTGTTTAGTCAACCAGATCACAAAGAGTTAGATAGAATAGTCCGTCTCAATCTTCAAGCACCAATGGAAGCGACGCGCGTAGCAGTGAGATATTTTAAGGATTCCCAACGACAAGGCGTAGTAGTAAATACTGCATCAGTAGGTGGACTTTTGCCCGTTTCAATAATGGAAAGCTATGGAACAACAAAAGCTGGCCTAATATTCTTCACAACCACATGTCGAAGCTTATCTCCGCAAATTCGCGTTAATGCTATTGCGCCATATTTCGCTGACACGCCTTTGGTTGCTAATAACCGACTAGTTGGCTCCTATCCGCTAGTTCAACAGATTGGGCTCATGAACCCTCATAGGGTTATACGAGCCATGCTTAAAGCAATGTGCGATGAGACACTGGCTGGCGATACGCTAATAGTGGCGATGGGAAGTAGGACTGAAAAACTCACTTTCTACGACGACCTCACAGTGCAAGTAACTTCATATATTGCCAGCGGAACATTCAACAAGTATGCCTCGCTTTTCAACAAATTTTTTACACGGACATTAAATAGCACACTTGGGTTTCTTAGAAATAGGAACGCTAGCAAGGATGCGTAAACTGTATGACTGAAATTCTCGATCACAGCCAATATATTTACATCTATTAGCTAGATAAGGCCAATGAAGTTTAACTGAAAAGAATCCAAAAGTTGACGTGTTAATACAACATATGTTGCTCTGTTGACGATTGAATGCATTTGTCACCAAATATCTTTTGAAGCTACTGGTGAGAATAATAAATGGCTTATTTGGTAGAACTTCTAAACGGGGCAATCTTCAAAGCGGAAAACTCTAAGAAACGATAATCATATGGCAATATGCCATTGGCATACAGAAAAGCCGGAACACCTAACTATCACTTGAAAACTTTGAAGAGATGCTCTCTGGGCCACTTTTGCTGGTCAAGGAAGGGTACGAAGATGGCATGTTTGGAAGCAAAGTGGGATCAAGAGATGTGCTGCGATACGGCCGAGGGGTACACGCAAGTGAGCCTACACAGTAGCTACTTGAGTGATCAAATCCTGTCGGCAAATCGGGCAAGTTAAAGAATTCAGGTTGTGTGGCTGTACGGACATGACTGGCGCGCATTGAATCCCAGGATGTACTGTCGGACCTCTGGCTAAATGGAGACTCGTGGTCTAACGATATAAGAATCTCTGGGTTTTGCCTTGCATCTGTAGCCGAACTAGAGTCCCCTGGCGGATCATGGTAACTGGGGATATCATATTTACTTGAGTCAGAGTTTGGCGCGCTGTTATCATCAACACAGGTAACCTCAGTAACTGGTGATAGCATATCTGCACCAGTCTCTTGCAGCGATGGAAGCAGACTTGAGGTATTGGCAAGAGGAGCCGGCCGCTGGCGCCCTTTCAGCGGATTCTGTTGTAAGGTATGGCTTTTAAATACATTTGAAGCCCTGCGTCGCTCCTGTATCTTCTCTAGATGTTTTGAGAACATATGACCAACCATGCAACGATGTAGAGCCTTAAAGCCCTCGTGTGAATGCCTGCGAATGGTTTCAAGGCGTGATGGTGGTATATCGACAGTCCCAGCGGCAATGCTTAAACGACGACCTTCTGAAGGACTGCTTGTACCTGACAGTGATGTGGCCATACTGACAGGCTCAATTGGCCACGAGTACATGTAGTTGTTTGCGCCGGCAGGAGGACTTATCTCATGAGTAGTGTCAGTCGATAAGCGACTCCACTTCTGCAAATTTATCTCGAGCGCAGGAAGTAGCAAGTCATCGACGGGAAACAGTGACACCATCACGGTGAAAAAGGGACGGATAATAATATTGCCAAAGTCAAGCGAGACCTGGCGCTGATCAGTGGTGTCGCGATCCATATTAGGCGACACTGGAAGTGAAAGCTTCTTCTCCAAGTCACCTTGATTAAACGACTCGCAGTTCATCAAATCCGACCATTTTTTGCAAATAAGCCAGGGGAGAACTGGATTAAACACATCGACGGCATGAAGCAGAACGTTGATAAAGCTTTGTCTTTGAGTGCTGTCCAGAAGTGCATCGCTCATTGAGATGGATCGCCTTAGATGCAGTCGTCCAATTTTATTCTTCTCCATACTGGTTGGTGAAGGTGAATCCTCTTTGCTGTCGCAATACGGACTGCCACGGCTTGTTCCAGGTCTTCGTTGCCGCAAATCGGTATGCAAGATTGATGCATTGGACAGCGTATTGCTGTCTCCCTGCATAGAATACGACAGCAGTTGTCCATTGGATGGCACCGGGTCACTTGGGGAGCGTGTTCGTAATTTGGGTCTGGGCGGGCAGAAGGTTGCAATTTTTTGTTGTTTCGGATTTGGTTCACAGACATCGACACATAGCTCGGGACCACTTCTTGTCAGACGCTGACTGCAACAATTTTGTTCGCGGTCAGATAACTTTCGTGCCTTCTTTGCGAGTGTCGATACCAGCGCCTTGCATTCTTCGACAACATGAAAATGGCGCGACATGTCCGTGTTTAGAATAGCATTCCGTATGCTAAAAAGCATGCGTGATGCGACATCAATCTCCTTTACAGTACTATCGCTATATACCGGGTCGTGAATTTCCTCGATATTGCGAAAGAGGCGGTGTTTCTTGATGCAGTCTATTGTGAGGTCTATGGAATAACGCTCGAGGATGGCGTCGGGGTACTTTTCCGAAAGGCTTGTGTTGGCATTCTTTTGAAACAGATTGTTCAGGCCTGGCTATAAATGACAAAGGCAAAAGCAAGACGATAGAAGCAAAATATTGAGAATGGGTCAATCGATCGCGCATAATTGGCATGTGTGAGTGGTAGTGTATGCTGCTGATATACACCTGCATTGACGTGTCAAAGGGGAAGGGCGCACGATGGTGCCAGCAAGACAACCAAAGAAAATAAGAAGAGTGGCTTCCAAGTAAATGTTGGGCATAGCCCTTGCAAAGATTCTTTCTGGGAGCTCTGGCAAATGGGAGCAGAAAATACTGGATGTTAGCCATGCCTGTGCATGCTGCTAAATGTGCAGAAAATATGCAGGCGTGACCCAGTTTTAGATGCATGCGCACATATGCAAGAGGACCTTAGACACTACCACCTGGGAGCAACAAAGCATATTGACGAAAGCACAGATGATCACTTACATGTCCGCAATCGTGGCACAGTCCGCTGATAAGTAGAGCAGCAATATCATAGGTGGCGAGGTATGATGCAGCCTGCAGGTCGTGAAGCATGTAATGGAGCTTGACAACGACATCCACAGCGTGGTTAAATGAGTGGTAGGGCACATCGTTGTAGAGCGACTCCATGTCAAGTGTAAACTCTAGCATGTCGCTAGGATCCAGCTCCAATACGCTCAGCACGTTGTGTGCTTTGAAAACGGCAAGCACAATGCCCTGCTTCTCAGCGCGCGAGTAGTTCCACGGGTCGAATGCCAGGCCCACCGAGCTCCACTGGTCTGCAAGATAAGAGCTCATCACCTACAGACAAAGACTTGTAGAAAGTAGGAGAATGGTATGAGTGGTAGGATTTGCAGAAAGGCGCAGGCAAAAAAAAAACAGGTCTGAATGGGATTTGGGCTTAGCAATGTTCTCGTATGTGTAGGCTCCGTTTTTGGCAGGGTCAAACAACCGTTATAGCATTATCCACAATCGGGACCATGGGTTGGCCCACACGATAGTATGAGAGCAATGACCCAACGACAGCGGCTGGCGTTTGATGCTGGTAGAAGTGTCCCTCACACAAACGCAGCTCGCAGACACAAGCAAAGTGCAATACTCAGGTACACCCTCCCCCGCCACATGCAGAATGTCAGAAGGCCTTGCTAAACAAGCAAGGCAAGTCACGCAATATGCGCACAGTAACCGATACGCACCTTTTCCACTACCGCTAGTTCTTCGAGTCCAAGTTGGTTGCGTCTGGAGCGAAGCATGATTGAGCGTCTCTGCTGGCT
The DNA here is from genome assembly GCA_027577275.1 of Coemansia sp. RSA 988. Classification (NCBI taxonomy): domain Eukaryota; kingdom Fungi; phylum Kickxellomycota; class Kickxellomycetes; order Kickxellales; family Kickxellaceae; genus Coemansia; species Coemansia sp. RSA 988. The sequence continues at coordinate 3,074 of JANBQQ010000212.1, read as the reverse complement.
AATGCGTATAAATGAGAGCTGCTGTACGTAGCTGTTGTTGCCGCAGACACGGTTTAACGTATAAAGAAATAGGGAGGTACAGTGTAGATTATGTGCTCGAAATAATGATAGGTAAGTGGCCTAGAACAAGGATGTGTGTGCAATGCTAAATGGTAACAGATCAGGAGAGAAACCACTGATATGCACGGCGAGGCCAAGGAGAAAGTATTAGGTTTGTAGGAGTGGGGGAGGAAGAAAGGAAGTGAAAGGTCCCGCCCGACTGGACGAATTTATGCGAAAGACAAAGGCTTTGGTCACGCTGTCTAGGGGAGAGGAGGGAGAAGCAGAGGAGCTGCTTGAAGCAAGAATGCTGCGCATTGCACAGGCAATCGGAACAATGCAGCTCATAGACGCATTCATTCACATTTAGGACCCCCAGAGCCCTTTTGGTGGGAAAGAGGGAGGTGTCTTGCGCTTTGGAGCACATCCTATCCAGACATGCTCAAAAAGCCAGCGCAAACGGATTTAATTGATCCTCCCGATCACTTCCTTTTGTGGCGCCATTCGGTGCGCCTCCCCTCCCTCTCTTCTCGAATCAACCGAAGCCCAACGATTGACAAGTCAGTGATTGCTGATCAAGCTTGCAGCGCAGCAAGCAGAATCAAAATCAGAATCAGAAGACACATGCCGCGGCAGCTGGAAGAGCAAATAAGGCAAAATGTCCGAGCTTGAGGGCCAGTCAGCCAGCCAGCACTGATGTTGTGGCATGTGCCACGCGCTGCTGACGCCGTTATCTTTCAGAAGCTGTGGGAGAGAGGCGACGGTTGCAAGAGATTGCGGATCCCCGCCATCTCCGAGGGAAAGAGCCCGATCCTCGGAAAGGGGGGCGGGCGTCTAGAAGATAAGGCAAAAAAGCGGCTTACAAAGTTGGACTTGTGCGCACGCACCGACCGAGCGCAAGATAACGCGCATGTAAGAGGGTGTTCTCCCCAAAACACCACTTTCCTTCTCTTTTACTTCTCTTCTTTGCTTACGTCTCTTATTTTCAGCTGTGCCTTGTTGTCTTCCTACGATGTTTTCTCTGTGCACCTCCACTAGTGCTGCCGTCCGCCCGGTAAGTCTTCTATTGCATCTATGCTAAGTTCACGACGTGTGGGGGCAGCGCCCATCTACACTTGCTGCAAGTGATGCTGCTGTAGCTTCTCTTGCTTAGCAGCGTTTCGCTGTATCAGCAGGAGTGGTCGCGTACGGCGAAGAGACTCAAAGCTGTTATCTTAGCTGCTCTATTGTCCATGGGATTCCTGGCTCCTGTGAGCTTTTTCCTTTTTCTCAGGAAAAGGGGTGTAGGCGCGCTCACAGATCATTCACACCATCCATTTGTTGGGTGAGAGACAATAATTTCTGCGACGTGGCAGTATCTGAGTTGGTCCACGAAGCCCCTTTGCGCCAATGCTGCTGGTATTGCAAAGGCTGCTACCGCCAGCTGTTTTACTAAACCTGCCATCCATTGCCTAATTGGTCCTTCGCTGTTTTGTGTAGGCCAGCAAGCTCATTCCAGCACTTGCAGCGCTTGCCCGCTTCAAGTCCACCTCATCTGCTTCAGTAAGTAGCCGATCTAAAGGATCTTGAAACAAACGGCTGTGACACGCTTATCACAAGCAACAAGAGGACCGACTAAGGTGCCAGCACTGCATCCGCTTTGCACATATTATTACAACTGTAGTCCCTAAAGGAGCGCATCTCAGAGTTGATTCCAGAGAAGGCTGCTGAGGTCAAGGAGGTTAAACAAAAGTATGGCGACCGCGTTCTCGGTGAGAACACTGTCAACATGGCGTATGGCGGTATGCGCGGGATCAAGGGCATGGTCTGGGATACCTCTCTGCTAGACGCTAATGAGGGTATTCGCTTCCGTGGTCTCTCTATTCCCGAGGTCCAGGAGCAGCTGCCCAAGCCCAAGGGTGCCTCCGAGACCACTCCAGAGGCCCTCTTCTGGCTTCTGCTTACTGGCGAGATTCCCACCGCGACTCAGACCCAGTCAATCACCGACGAGCTGAACTCGCGTGCCTCGCTGCCTCAGTTTGTCGAAGAGCTGATTGACCGGTGCCCCAGCACACTGCACCCCATGTCGCAGCTCTCTCTGGCTGTCAATGCCCTGCAACACGACTCGCAGTTTGCAAAGGCTTACCATGCAGGTATTAATCGCAAGGATTACTGGGATCCCGTTTACGAGGACTCGCTGAACCTGCTTGCCAAGTTGCCGCTGGTCGCCTCGCGCATCTACCGCAATGTGTTCAAGGATGGCAAGCACGGAACAATCGACTCTGCTGCTGACTACTCGCAGAACTTTGCCAGTCTGCTCGGCTATGGCGAGAACCGCGAGTTTGCAGATCTTATGCGCCTGTACCTAGTGATCCACTCCGACCACGAGGGTGGCAACGTCTCGGCCCACACTACCCATCTTGTCGGCTCTGCGCTTTCGGATCCTTACCTATCTTTTGCTGCTGGCCTCAACGGCTTGGCTGGCCCGCTGCACGGCCTGGCTAACCAGGAAGTTCTGCGCTGGGTCCTAGACATGCAGGAGAAGATTGGCACTGACACACCTACCGAGGACCAGATCCGCGACTACTGCTGGGCCACCCTTAACTCTGGCCGCGTTGTCCCAGGCTACGGCCACGCAGTCCTGCGCAAGACCGATCCGCGGTACATGGCTCAGCGTGAATTTGCTCTAAAGCACCTTCCAGAGGACAAGCTCTTCAAAACCGTCAGCAACATGTACAAGGTTGTACCTGGCGTTCTGACAGAGCACGGAAAGACCAAGAACCCGTGGCCCAATGTCGACGCCCATTCTGGCGTTCTTCTCCGTCACTTTGGCTTGGTTGAGCAAGACTTTTACACTGTGCTCTTTGGTGTCTCGCGTGCCTTTGGCGTTCTCTCGCAGCTCATTTGGGATCGTGCCCTGGGCTTCTCGATCGAGCGGCCCAAGTCTCTGACTACCGAGGCCATTCGCAAGATGTTTGAGAAACAGTAGATGTCATCCTTGCGTTTAGTTCTAATATATACAAGATTTTCGTCAAAAATCAAGCATAAAAACGACC
>JANBQQ010000211.1:0-10852 GCA_027577275.1 Coemansia sp. RSA 988 | reverse complement strand
ATCTACTTTGAGTGGCTATTCAAAACCACTACTATGTTGCTGTCCTATTTCTTGGTCCTAACGCTAGCCACGTACAAACTTGGTCTTTCACGACGCAAAATACAAGACCACTTCGCTGCCAGTAATTGCCTTGACCGACGCAAATATTAATGTATTGATGTGCCAATAGCCTTCTTAAAAGAAAATCAGTTGGAACAAACTGCACTGCAATCGCCATGGTTTCGAAGGCTGCATATGTGATCCACAATGGTCTTTCGATCCTTTAATCCACATTAAAACCAGTAGCGGAGGTTTATTTCTCATCTTGGGGAAATTGTCCGTTCCTTATTCACCCAGGGTTGATCCAACAAAAGAAAGATCTCTCCTTTTATTCTACTCTGTCACATGGTAAGCATTCTACACAATCTGGAAACCCTTCCATTAATTGTCTCTGCTTTTTTGCACATTCAAAAAATAACGTGCTGGTCTTTGCTTTCCTCAGCCTTGATCCTGATTGGCAATGGAAAACAGCATCCAGCCGAGCGAATGGAAGGTCTGATATTGTTGCCAATCAGCTAAGCTTTTGTGTGTGGACCACACATTACTTTCCTGTTACGGACTGTTTAGCCAAGCAAAAGGGAGGAAAACGCTTCCATTGCTTCGTGTCACAACCAGCATATAAATACTCTTCGATCCAGTCCAATAATTTCGTTCAAGTGACTAAATAATACTGGGCCTGTTTTTTTCATTCCCCCCCTTTCCTTTTTTCATCTTTTATCTACTATCGTCAGGAGATCGGAAACAGTACATTTTCCCTACTAATCCTCATCTATAAAGAAATTGAAGCAAAAGAAAACAAGGATGACAAGAGGATTTGTTCAGGCAATGAAGGACTCTGTTCTTATAGAGAAGCCTCGTATCAACACGCACATATCTTTAGACAAAAAGTTGGCAATGGATATACTTTTGTTGATGGTAGCAGGGGCATGCACATCGTTACAAGGCGCAGTAAACGGATCCATGTCCATTCACGTCAACGGAGGATTCAGTGCATGGCTATCGTTTGCAATCGGATCATTCTTGTTATTTATCTTCTTCATGTTGGATACTCGCGGTGGAAAGGCGATAAAATGGAAGAATGCCTTCAAGACTGCACCCTGGTGGTGCTGGTGGGGTGGAATATTTGGTGCTGCATATGTACTGTTCATTACACTCTTTATTCCTTACCGTGGTGCTGCTGTTGTCTCTGGTATTACTATTTGTGCTCAGATGCTTACTTCGCTTATTGTTGACTCTTTCGCTTTCTTTGGCTGCATTCATCGCCCAGCTACTCTAATTCGCATAGGTGGTATGTGTTTGCTTATTGCTGGCGTCCTCATGGTTGCCTTTGGTTAAGCCATTCACTGGGGAGTTTTTCTATTTTTGCTATTTACGTACTCTTATTTTCATTCTTTCTTCTGTGTACTAGTATTGCAGGATGATACTCAAAATCTTGTTGAAATATGTGGATGGTGTACAATGTGTGTGAATGAATGCTACCAAAGATATTGTAGCTTATGCTGGTGTTGACTACTCTTTTTTTCCTCTTGGCGGAGTATGTCCTCAAGCAATCCAGTTTCTTTCTTGTGGCTCCAATGTCTGAAATATGCTTCTTACGCTCCTCTTTACACGCTTTCCCTTGATTATCTGGTATGAGCCAGCACTTGCGGTATAGGAAAATACAGCTCACTGCTATCAATGACATATCGGGAAAGGCTATGGAACTCCCCCAACAGCTTTTAGGTGGCTGTATTGGGAGGACTGAACAATAGCTCTGGTGCGCGTGTGCTGAAGATATACTTTATCTTTCTAATCCACTCGGGACTGGCTTTCTTTGCCGTGTCTCCGATGATATACAACATTCTCTGTACTTTTCTTATCAAATCCCCCCACTGTATATGCGCATGTCTACAAGATTTTCATTTAAATTAACCAAAAAGTGCGGGTTGCGTGTAACACAAACCTTTTCTCTCCCGCGCCAATTTCTTTTTCTTAAATATTCGCCGTGGTTTTCTTCCCTCCCGTCTCCTCGGACTGAAAACTCGCGCACACGGCTTCTTTCCTTTTATAGTAGACAGAGCGCGAATAAAATATTTTTTATGTAAATCTCTGCTGGTGTATTTTGAAATTGCGGAGATTATCTTGTTTGGCACCCAATGCACAGCCTTCTCCGCAAGTAAGTGCTCACCCGTGCAATTCTTGTCCATCCAAAAAATAAACCATTCCCACTAACAGGTTTACACTTTGCGTTCTTGAATTGTTTGCTGATCTGAGCATGCTGGTAACTGAACATGTGCAAAAGTATCCCTATTTGAAAAAACTAATACTATGAGGAATTTTAGTGTGCTCAGGAACACCCCCCATCCCGTCTTTAGACCCAAATTGTCTGCTATTGTTTTTGCGGCCATGCATTTGAAGGAACCTCCTTGCTTCTTCTTTTTGTTGATGGCGCCGAATATTGAAAGTGCATGTGACCACGGAAAAGTTCGGAAGAAAAATATATTCTGTACTCTTCGTCTATCCGAAAGATAGGCATTGCTCAGTAGATGCGCTTTAAATTCTCCGTAGTTAATTCTAAATGAATCTCTCCGCTCGGGTCTGTGCGGCTACAATCGTTGCCTGGCCTATGCGTTTTCTTTCAACTGGTTGCAGGTCTTTAGCACTTTAAATCTAACTGCTTTGGTTGTGAAGATGATTAGCATGCAGCAAGTTCTTTTGATGCTTTCTTTTTTATTCTGATCACATGGAAGGCTAAATGGGATCCGACAGTGTTGCACACTGTCATTTCGTCATGGGAAAAAAGTAACTGAGGAATGGAATCCACTTTCTTTCAGCCTGTGCGTATCAATTGGTCTCGCGGGTCGAATAAAAATGTGTCTTCCGTTGCAACCTTTATCAATGTTTATCAGACCAATCGGCTTTGGAAGTGCGGGACAGCAAAGTCACATTATGCTTGTGCTTGTGTTTCATGGGCTAAATTATTTTCCTATTAAAGACGTAGTATTGGCTCTTTCTCTTATTAAACCCGCAAATGGAAGAAAAAAGTAGGAGTGCCAATTGCTCAGCTTAAAAGCAGCTGCATCTGGTCCAGCCCACTCCCATCTCTACACACCACTCTTCCCCCTACTCTTCCATTAATTCGGCTGAGTCTCCTTAGCTACCAAACTCTCTATCTCTGTCTCTTTCAACACACACGCAGCGGTCTTTTCCCAATCTCTTATTCTAATTATACTTGTTTATCTTATAATATCTACTGTTGTATTATTCTCCTTGTAATATCTATTGAGCATTTCATATTGAAACTCATACAAAACACAGCACATACACACACAGATGACTGCGCTTGACAATGTTGCGCTGGGCGTGGTCCTACTTATAGTTGGTGGCGTCTGCACAGGTTTCCAAGGCCCACTTAATGGAAGACTAGCAATGTCCACATCAGGTTCATTCTCGGCGTTTCTGTCGTTTGCTTTGGGATTCTGGCCGCTTCTAATTTACTTTCTAGCCGATACCAAAGGAGGCAAGAGTGTTAACTGGGCAGAAGATACCAAGAGCACCCCAGCATATGCTTGGTTGGGTGGTCTGTTTGGAGGTATATTTGTATTGGTGCTTACTCTGGTCATCCATCGTCGTGGTGCTTCTATTACAAATGGAGTCATTGTAGTTACTCAGCTTATTATCAGTGTTGTCATCGATCAAGCTGGTGCTTTCGATAATGAACAGCACGATTGTGGTGGTCTGCGCGGTGGTGGTCTTGCTTGCATGATTGTTGGCATTGCGCTAGTTACTCTTTTCTAGCGTCACTCCCTTTAAAAACAATTCTCTTTTTTCTATTCTCCTCTTATTTTTTGCAATTGTTCAAGAATATTGCTTGGATAATCAGTCTAGTATAAGAAGTCTGCTGGTCTCGCTTATTCATTATTTATTAATGCTATCTGCCATCTCTGCTGATGGCTAACATAAATAGTCTTTTTTCTAATAACTTTTTAAATATTGTACTGTACAAAAACTAGCTGCTTTCTTCAAATATTCTGTCGAAGATACTATAAACAGCTATGGTATAATAGCATATTTGCTGTCGCTTTTCAAAGCTTTTGGCTTTTGATTTGATGACGGGTGGTGGAAATGGTGTTTTTTCTTAATTTTCGCTCCTGGTGAAACCTGTCCTTGTAGATTTTAATATGATTTTTTTTGTGCATTTGGATGGCCAAAAACGACGTGATTGGCACGCCCCTCCCCCGCTGCGCCAAGCAGCAAAACAGCTTTATAGTGTGCCCTTTTGCAGTATTTTGTTGTACATCTTTGCTTCCACATTCTGCATGCATTACTTGTACTTTAATAAACAGCTACTTCACACTCTCATCTGTCACGAAAATCTAGCATACGTTTTGACTTGGCACAGCAGAGAATGTCCAAGACAACAATGGATAGGTGTAAGCGGTGCTCACGACAGTTGGAATCCGTCGACCACGAGTGGGACAAGGTTACAGCTGAGGATATAGACGCCTTGCTGCAGACATTGCCACCAGAAAGAAGTCCAGAGCTACGTGCGTTGTTGATAGCCAATGAGAAAAGTGGTACCGAGACTGTCGAGCTTTCGCGGTTCTTTAATAACTCCTTCCGCACTGACCAAGTTTCTCGGCAAACGAATGGTGAACTTGATAGTAGAAATAGTCAGGGACTAACAAGAGAAGCCCTGGAACAGATGGAAGGTCATGTCCCAAAGCAAGAAGGAGTAGGGTATATGCGTGGTTCTCTGGCACTTGTGCTTGACAGCAATGGCGAGCAACAAAACGCCGACAAAGTACGAGTTACAGACGGTGATAGCGAGAAAACAGCAGGTAGCACAGCACCTACACTAGCGAGTACCAACGTTACAGACGACGCAGCCTTGGTAGCGTCAAGTACAGGCAATGCGAGTAATCCGACAGAGTCGTTCATTATTCTTAGCGCCTCACAGATCCAACCAGTCCTACTTGAAGCAGAAATATCACGACAATCTTCGACAGAGGACGCAGAAGAGCAGAACAAGCATCTGGCAGATAAAGACATACGCGACGGCCAGGATGTTGGGCTTCCAGATAAATCTGAAGCAGCATCAACAGCAGGGCGTGAAATGACTAGACAGCGCGATGACATTACAGAGACACTAGGTATAATTGGACGTGTGGCAGATATATTAGAGGAGCGCTCAGTGCTGGATCACCCAATGTGTGAGGATTGTGCAGAGATTATGCTTCGTTTGTTGGACCGCGAGACCAGTGATTGTATACGCGAGAAACAGATCCTCGACAATATTGGTGTGACGGCAAAGCTAGTGGCACCTGTGCTCTCATCAAATGGAGATGCGAAACCTCAGTCTGAGGATGTGGTGGAACTGGAGAGCGAGATTGAGAAGCAGACGAATTTGGAACAGGCGCTGACTGAGACGCTTGGTATACTGGATGGACAGCTGGAGCAGCTTTGCGAACAGATAGCTGAGCTGGACACAGAGGCGCGATTGGAAGAGACCAAGAGTGCACAGCTACACCAGCAATCCAATGACCTTGGTTTTGTTCTCGAACGCTGCGAGGCAGAACAATGGGCATTGGACGAGAAGTATGCGCGTCTGGCATCACAGCTTACTCAGTTACAACGTACAAACGTATACAATGATGTGTTCAACATTTCAGTCTCCGAAGGTATTGCCAGTATTAATGGGTTCCGTCTAGGAGGGCGCTCAGCACCATACAATGTCGATTGGTCGGAGATTAACGCAGCTTGGGGACAGGCGCTGTTACTTTTGCAAACAGTAGCACGCAGACTTGAGCTTGATTTTGTTGGATACCGATTAATTCCAATGGGATCATTCTCGCGTATTGAGCGTGTGCCAGATGAGGGTGAGACGATTACGTTAGAGTTATTTGGTTCTGGTGACCTGTATTTGGGAAGGCTGTTTCAAAATCGAAGGTTTGATACGGCTATGGTTGCTTATCTAGAATGTCTGCGACAGGTTGCACAGAAAGTCATGACACTTAATCCATTGCTTAAAATACCCTATGTTATTGACCATGATAAGATAGGCACAGTTTCTATCAAGCCACAGTTTGGACAAGATGATGTATGGACTAGAGCATGTAGAAATACATTAATGAATGCACGGTGGGTTCTTGCCTTTGCATCTTCTTACACGCCTTGAGTGAATATCTTTATTGTTGTTTTTGTTGCCCAGAGGAATGGATTGGATTTGTAGTAATAATAAGTAGCGTTGTGTAAGCTATTGTGTAACTAGAAGGAAACAGAGTGATCAGGGCTGATAAACCCAAGACGATGATAAAGGGTTCTTGCACGCACATATGGATCTAGAGCAATAGTAGATTTCCGCAATGCATTCCTAGCCTCATCTCTCCCAAAGGCATCCAAAGATGAGCTGGACTCGTTATTATCAGTCACTGCATCCAACCATTTGCGAGTAGCAGCTTCATAGTCATCGACAGCACGCACAAAATCAGCCTCTACTTCATCACGAGCCTTTGTATCAGCCATAAGATTATTCTCTTCGGAGGAAGGTAGCTTGTACTTGTATTCAAACTTCTTGCGTCCACCAATTTCCGAAATAAGATGTTCGGGATCAATATAGGGAGAGAAACCAGAGGAACTATTGATCATGATAATTTTTGACTTTACAACCGGATCAATAAATGGCGAAATCAATGACCAGATGCCTGAAAACAGCCAGGAATTGACATAGATTAGTAGAATACCTAGTGTCTCTGGATAATAGTTTGTCAGTAGCGAAATCAATGTGCGCACTAAGTGAAGGTCGATATTCTCGCGAGTAAAATCCGTCAAATCAAACAGTATAGTTACTCTACCATCTGCATCACCAACAGAGAGTAATTGGGAAGTTTCTATCTGCCAACAAAGGAAGCGTTTAATTGCCTGTATATTGCGATTCCGAGCAATATTTACACGCACACGCACCAAATACACTGGATTATTCAAACGATCGTGAGTACAAGCAAAAGCCAAACCAGTATTCATCGTATGATAATGCAATTGGGATTCACCAAAATACATTATTTCATCTATGGCTTGAGCTGTTCTCCATTTCAATGTCGATCTTATCATATCCATTGCACTCTGCACATCCCATTTTTGAGCACGTAGGAAACGCAATACCCACGAATCTGCATTGCCAATCTGTGTTGCTGCCTGCCAGAAAGCAGCACGAAATGTGCGAGTGTTTATTGGTTCGCCAAATAATGGTCTGAATCCATCTTCTGGTACTGGTGAATCCAAGTTCTGCGTGCGTTTCATGTATGCCTTTACGGATTCCTCACGTCTCTGGCGAGACTCATCGCATTCTGATTGTTGCTCGCCATCTATGGACAGCTTTTCTTCAGTAGCGGTAGACGCAGAGAGCCCACTAGGCGTAATGCTCTGCCAACTAAACCAACTAGAAGTTTGTTTCAAATCATTCTGAGAAGATTCAACGGTGCTATGAATGCTTTCAGAGTCTTTAGGATTAGGAGATGGATTGATAGGCTTTGGACTTTGGTTGTTATCCTTGCTGCTCAGTGGAACTAGTGGATCAAAGGACAGAGTAGTTATGTCATCCTGATTGCTACCATTATTTGGAGTATTGGTTAGACTGAAGAGAGCGGGAAATGGTTGCGCGTCAGTACGGTCGAATTCTTCGAGTATCAGTTTCCATAGCTGACGTAGTTTGTGTTTTTCTTCAAAAGTAAGTGAGCCTACACGACCAGCTAATAATGGAAGGCGTTTCTCGTAGTGCCCAAGAAGAGTTTGTGGTGTTGACTCCATATTCTCCGACTTGTTTTTTTCTGTACTGTTAGTGTAAAAGCATTAGAAATCAAAAAGAGTATGAAAGCAACTTTTGGTGAGGAAAGGAAGAGCTGATTTTCTTTCCACACACTTCAAGATTAGGCCGCTTTGTTGTGATAATAGAATCACATGATCATTTCATTTTGAGCCATGTTGATTGAGTCTGGACTCACAAAACATTACAATGGTCCTTTTTTGATAATCATTAAAAGGACTGCACTTTTTATCGAAAGACAAAAAATACTTGGACATTTGGCGCGAGAGAGTAGAAATTAAAGGACAAAATTTCAAGATAATGGAAAAGAAGATTCAGTAAATAATGAACAGAGAAAAAAACCAAAAGGAAAAGAGGGATAAATGTACAAGAGGATTGGGTAAAGAGAATGGCAAGAAAGCATTCTTTTGAGGAATTGATCAGCAGATAGAAACAGTAGTGGGACATGACAGCTGCTGACTTTGATTTTGGACAGACTGTGGAAAGCGCGTAAGCAGCGAGGACTGTTCAATGCGCTTGAGGTCATGGGCAGTAAAATCGATGACCTCTTTAAACACTGTCATACGAATAGTAGCCAACCAATTGGTGGTAGGAGGAGACTCAACGACTTGATCATTTTCTCTCTGCTGGTCCCAGTCAACACTGGCCATCGAGTCTGAGCGTGACGAGCTCAACGATGGTGGAGAAGAGGCCTGCTCGGAGCACTGCTCATATTCATCCACGATATCCTTGAGCTGATTCTGTTGAGTGCGGATAAGCAGAGCCATCTGGTGGATTTTCTCACCCAAATCTGCACACATGGCGCCACCGAGAGGATTAGCCTTGTAACCGTTAAACTTTTGCATGTACTTTGCTAGTTGGACATGACGGCGACGGATGGATGCCAGCAGCTCATGGGCATTCTGGGCCATTTCTCGGGCAGAGGCTTCGCTAAGACCAGAGTCCTGCGGCTGATAAACAGTAGTATTGTAGTAGGGGTCAGGTAGAGTATGTTGGGCAATGGAATGGTCATCCTTTTTCACCAATGGGTCAGACGTGGCATCGACAGATATGGACCATTTGGAGGCCGAAAACGGATAGAAAGAGAGTGGCATGGATAATCTGATCATATGCGCTATGAACTAGTAAAAAGTATATTGATTGTAGGGAAGCGTTCAGACTCTCTTTATTTAGGGAAGAAGAGAAAAAGTGAGACCGGATGGAATAGAAAAAAGGAGAGCTTTGTTTTGGTAGATTTTTTTGTTTGGTTTTATAAGAGATTTGGGAAAAGGGAGGGGGGAAAAGAAAAAGACAACCACTTGTCACCTGCTAGTTGAATGCTAATGGATAAACAAAGTAAAGGGAGAGTGCAAAATGGCTTGTTTTATGCGCGCACTATTATTCCAAACTTGGATGGATGGGATATATGTGGCTTTGAAAGGATACTCAGGAGGCAAACAACCTGCTTTTTTATTATGCCGACACCCAAAAAGGATAAATTAAAAAGCTTAATGAGTATTTGTTTATTCAAAATGGTCTGTTATTTCCCAATAAGGATTAAAAGGTTGGTTGTTAATGTCAGCCGTGCGTATTTTGGATAATGGTTTTTTTAGAGGAAAAGAGAGACAAAAAAAGAAAGGACTGTGGTAAAAAGTCAGAATCAATTTATGTGTGGCGAAGAAAATAGCGACAAAAAAGACAAAATGGTCAGAAGAATCGAGAGAATAGGGTGTATTTTTCAAATGTGTCCAAAAGATATCGGCGGTGTTTTTGAGGGAGAGAGGAGAGGTGTTGGCGTATCTTGTGGACTTTTCTTTTTTATCGTGTCGGAGGTTGAAATGATGTCTCGTGAGCGGATTGGTTGTTGATATTCCTCCACGTGATAATAACAAATGGTGGTGTATTCTTTTGCGCATTCTGACGCCGTGAAACAGGGTCAGCTTTTCTATGCAGCAGAAAGAGGTGCATGAAGAGTGGTCCCACATGTGTGGTGATCACAGAGTTAGAATTCACAAAGTACTGCTAACAATTTCACTTGTTGCACTTTTTCGCACTCAACCTCGATAGTTGGTCAGCTGGAATGGCTGAGGAACGCACTTCCCCTCCAAGGGAAGTGCACATGCAGCTATTGTCTTTTATCTTATGCAAGTTGCCGTCTGCAAATCCTCCGTTTATCCTCTGCAATTTGGTCGCGTGCGATTCAAGATCTGAAAAAGGTGGCAAAAGGTTCTCTCTGAAAAAGGCAGAGGAAAACCACATGGCAAGTATCCAATTACCAGAAAGGGAAAATAATGCAGTAGCCAATCGAGACTGTCTCATATCCATTGAATTCCTCCATACTTGTACTAGCAATAAACGACATAACAGTTGGGATTATGCAGGTACTTTATTTGCATAACTGCGCCATCACAAAAGAAGGAAATTCAATTAGGCCTTTTTTGGTACAACTGCCAATGTTGCCTTCCAAAAAACAATAGGTAAACGCATGCATGTGGCAGAAAAGTTGTCCGCAAAAAATTCTCGAGCCATTTTTGCCACCAACAAAATGTGATTGTGGTAAACTGTTCATGAGTTACTTGTGGCACTTTTGTCTTGATCAACATTGATATATTGGAAAACACTCTACGTCTCTTAATCAGTCTGTTCGTGTTTGCAAGCAGTCTCTGCGGCGTGTCATACTCAGTCAATTTGCCATCATCAATGATAGTTTGCTGGATAATTGCATCAGTGGTATTTTCAATAGCTGCTGTGGCTTCGATCAGAACCAGCACCTTGGCATGCTTCAAAAGTGCGCGTGCAGGACATATCAACTGGCGCTGGCCAAGACTAAAGTTTTTGCCACTCTGAGTTATCATAACTTCTAGAGGCTCGTCTTTGCGAATATGCTCAGCTAAGGGTTATCCTCCCTTTATATATAATTTGTTTTAAGCTTTGGTCCTACCGACCGACCGCAACAATTGATCTGATGGGTCAATCAAGTGATTGGCGCATTATATTAGCCGTTTGCTACCCTCACTCTTGCTGATCAGTCGA
>JANBQQ010000210.1:6143-26563 GCA_027577275.1 Coemansia sp. RSA 988 | reverse complement strand
GGGGAATACGGGCGACACCAATGTAAGATGCATATATTGTATTTTATTGGTATGACGTTTGTAAACTAACTATCAAAAAAAAAGCGGCGATGTGCCATGGTCTACTCTGCTGTAAAACAGGAATTTTCTTGAACGCAGGATGGACTATCATATCGCTTCTTCTACCAATGACTATTCCAATCTTGGGCATTGGAAGCAGATTGATACATTCGGTGCATTTGCAGCATAGGAATCTTGCGCCTCCCGTCATTTAGCCATAACAACCCGCCAAGCACTATGGAAAGAGAAACAAGCAGCGCAAACTGCAAATACCAGAACAAGATTTAAGACAGTCGCCGCTGCCCTTTCATTAACAAAGTCTGCTCAATTTATGTATTCAGATTTAGTTGAGAAGCTCTTTGTCAATAAGATAGTTGCTTGCCTTGTTAACGTCATAATCGTACATCTCTAGGGCATGAATCGCCTGCGGCCGGCTGAACCCCATGCTTAATAAGATATTCAATTGTTCCACATGATCTGCAGAGTCCGAAGGCCCTGTGCCATTGGGTTCATCGGCTGCATAATCGAACTCATTAAATGCAAAGGGTTTTGGCGGAATGGCGGGAGCTGCAGGGTCCTGTGAATTCTGATTCCTGGTCGGCAGGGTTGGAGGTCGCGAGGAGCTGGCAGTGGGTGAAGCTTGCACGCTTGCCATATTGCTTGCTTGCGGCTTCCATTCGTCGGGTTTTGGCGGAAGGGATGGGCGCGCAGGTGCTTCTTCTCGAGGCGGCGGATGAGAGTTTGCCGGAGGCAGACCCATGCCGAATGTTGTTGAAAATCGAGGATTGAGTGAAGCGGGTGGGTTTATGTGTGCTGCCATTGATACAGGCGGAGGAATGGGTTGCTGCTGTTTTGCTTGCTGGGGCGGCACACGTATCTGTGGCCGGCTAAAAGGTATGTTACTAGCCATATTGGAGAATGCAGGACCCGCACCAGGCCCTGAACTTGGCGCGCTAGAGGAAATACCACTCGCCGAAGAAAACTGCTGGGCGCTCGGCCGAATGGCAAAGCCGATAGGTCCGCTAGCCATCTGGTAGTTTCCTTGTTGTGGAGCCTGCTTCGCATGTGGATGGTGTTGTGGCTGTTGGGGTGGTCTCCCTGGATATTGCGTGAGGCCAGCGCAATTTGGTTGGTGACTGGATACAAAATCGGCCGTTCCTAGAGCTGCTTGGGCGTTCGTACTGTTGGATGCAGTAGCCTGCTGTGAATTTCCCTCAGTGCTTTGATCTGGGCGTTGGTTTGCTCCAGACTGCGCTGCAGAAGCGCTTGCGCTAACCGAATGAGGTTGCTCAGCTTGCGGCTGGTTTGCAATATCAGATGGTTTGTTTGAAGGCTCTGCTGTAAAACCCTCTGAGGCAGAGGGGGTTATTCCTGCATTCGCAGGCTGAACTGCCTTGGCCTGTTTCTGCGCATGGAGGTCCTCTGTCTCAGGGGCCGAGGTGCTGTCATCTGCCTCGGTCGACCCAGCGGCCTGCAGTCTACTGACGCCACTCTCACTGCTGGCTCCGCCTAGGGTCGCACCAGCGCGCTCCGGTTCCTTTCCCTTGTGCCGGTGTTTGCGAGATGCAATCAGGTCGACCATAGATAGCTGCTGCTGTGCCTGTCTAAGCATACTGAATTGGTCGTCCTGTTTTTGCTTGGCAATGTCCTTCACAATCTTTTTCTCCAGCGAATAGTCATACTTTGGAATCCGCGTAATCGGCTGAAAGTCGCCAATTGACTCGAATGGAAAGGACACAGGCGCTGGAAGCTGAAAGGTCAGCTCGAATTTGAGCTTTACGCCCTGAACAAGCTCGCTCATCCTCGCCAACCAGCAAATTAGAAATAACTCGTAATCGAAGTAGCCAGAAAAGTGAAGTTGCAATAAGTGTTGGCTGACCACTTGTATGACAAAGTGTGTTGTGCTCACGCGACCACTATTTTTTTTGGCCCTGCCCATACCACACAATCCCTGCTAAGGGGTTCAATAAACTAGCTCTTTATCAAGATGCAAAAAACAAAAAACAAAACAATGTCCTTGTTTTGTGTTGAATTTGTTATATGTTACAGAGAATCGAATATACGTGCTGTCATCAAAGTTTTCTACCCTGAAGACATCGTTACTGTGTATTCACATGGAGGGAGATATGAGCCCTATTTCAAAGGCATTCCCGGCTGCTGCGTGGCCATTGAACCGGCGTGAGGCAGGGGTTGAGCACGTTGCACTAGCACCGACATACTTGGGAATTGCTGGCTGCGCATTTCCTATTTTAGATCCGCCAAAGCAAGGGAAGCTACTGGGATTGGACATTCAGTGGCATCCTGCATCTATGCGATCAGACACACGTACACAAAACACTCTCTATGAGCCACAATCGCCAGTTATGCTTCGCCCTCCAACACGGATACCGGGGTTTATGCAGCCATCCAAAAACCTCTTGTACCAAGAGATGGTTTATCACTTCAGAAGCATGCACGCTGATCTTGATATATCCCATGAAATTATCGCTGGCGAATTTAGAGATGCTAAGGACGATGCCTCTAGAGATATTATGGCGTTCACAAAGGGGAACACCGTTGCGTGCTGCCGCCCCGCGCTTAGCGAGGAGCTGATTCCGCATACGCTACCACCCAACGCCAAAGCTGGTATTTTGCCGAAGGAATTGATATCTGCTGCTCGATGGCAGCACGATGTCGGGCTTCATTTTTGTGATATGGATTACGGCGATGGAGACGATGTTTTAGAGGCGCGCAAATGGTCTTCACACCGCGAGTGGGCAATGTATGCTGGCGGTGAGTGCAATAACGAGCTCTGGTCGCTGCCGCTTCCATCATTAGGGGACACGGCATATGGATTTCCTAGTCTGCAATCTCGAGCAGGTGCTGATAGGAGTCAGTCAGACGTGGAAATAGGGCCATCAATAGAATTCTCCACACCTATTAGGCAAATAATTGCCTGCGATGCACACCCCGGATTTGTATGTGTACGCACTGACAGTATGGTCGGCATCATAAGTGTGGCTCAGTGTCATAGAGGCGCTGAATGGACGCCTTATATAAGAGCTAATGTCGTAGGAGAGCCCTATGCATATGACAGTGGGGACAATTGGACATGTCATGCCGCGTGGAACCAGTGGAATATCTCAGAGCTTGCTCTGGCCTCCGGAACAGGCGCAATTCGGCTGTGGGACTGCAATGTTGGCAGTGAAACTACACTAATAGACAATAAATGCCCCTCACCTCACAACGATGTTCAGTGGAATAGCTGCGAGTATTGGGGCTCACCGCGCCATATCCTTTGTGGCGACAATGACACACTTTACTATCTTGACGCACGGACAAAGCTCAAGAATACAACGATCATGTCTCTATCCCAAACTCCTTTTGCATATAAAGGCGAGACATTCACTGCAGTAAGCACATCGGCACTGCATCCGTTGCATGCAGTGGCAGCTTCGAGCCATGCTATCCGTGTGTTTGACCAGAGATATTTGAAGCAGCCTGTAGTAGCCTGGGAGCATGGCTTTCCTAGGTCAGATCCACCGATATTCCTCCAGACCACCCTGCTTCCGAACTATACAAAGGGGCGGGCTGCATGTATTTTTGCAGCAACAGAAGAGTCGTCGCGGGTATTTGGATACGTATATGGTCAAACTACCAACGATCAGCCATACACGTCGCTTAACCAGATGGCGCTTAGACCCATTACAGATGTGTCAATGGCATGCGAGAACATTCAAGACACCCTCGCAATCGATTCGTATGATAACCAAGACACGATACTCAGAAATACGCACATCACCGAATATCCAACAGCTCGTCTCGCTGGAGTTTCGTTCCGGTTTCTGCCATCTGAAACAGCAGGGGCAGAAAATCCTGATTGCATCCACTCGGCTATGGATGCGGTGTGTGTTTGTGTTAATGAGCTCGGCGCGGTTATTGGCAACCATATTGTCGTGGGTACTGGTGATAGTACCAGTACCCCTTTCAGTGTACCCGACAGCACATATGGTAAAGTACTCGGTTCTGCTGTATGGAGGAATGCGCGTGGCATGGGCAATGCAACGATTGATGGCATGAATATGCTATTCCAGAGTAACGAAAGCCGTATCCATAAGAGAGAGGAGATGTGGACAGAGTTGGGTAAGCGAAGCGAGATATGCAAATTTGTGGACATGACTAAAGTGTACAAAGACTTGCTATACAGCCTGGACAAGCGGGACAACAAAGGGTCAGACATAATTCACCCGCCATCGCCTCAGCAGCTAGGAGAAGAACTAGTGCAGCAGTTGAATAATGTTTCGACCAGAGAAACATCGGCATATCAAGTGCTCAGCGCTGCCTCCTCTGAGCATTTACGCAGCGGCGGGGGTTTCTCGATCGAGCGTTCATTGCAGCTTGTAGATGACGCTTGGTTGCGCAGACAGCTTCTGTCCTTGCGCGATAGTTCCGGCGAGCAAGAAATACAGGAAACGCCTGTGCCCGGGTCTACGCACACAAATGGATTTGATACAACAGATGTTGCTCGTAGACATAGCGTCCCAAAGAACGCAACAGCACGCGCGCTTGAGAGCCTGTTCCCACACAACAACCCACAGCAAAGCATACATTCGTGTGATGCGCTTCACCGCGCGGCCGAGGATGTCGAACTTGCATCCATGCGACTGCGCCGATTACCGCCAAATGAGGCAGAGCAGATAGAAGGCGCTGGAGAGTTGAATATGAGCTGCTCGATGGCAGGCCCTGAGGCGCTTTGCACTGAGCTTGAAAGCTGCACAACTGGCCTTAGCGACGTGGCGCTATTGCTGGATCGTCTTTGGGCTGGCGACTCTGCCGCTACCGACGATCTTGCTGCGCGCCAGCACCCAACCGCTGAAAACAATGCCAGGCCGTTGCGGACCCCTGTGAAGCGCACATCTGCTTCTCAGATACCAGCCGCACGCACACAGCCGTTATCACCACAGACGCAGTCGCCAGGTGCAGTTATGGATGTTTTAACAGCTCCGCCAGCCACGTCCGATATGTTTACATTTGCAGCTACACAGCAGTCAGATCTGACTGCACGTCCCCGTGCGCATCAGCACTCAACCAATGGCCAAACAAAGAAAAAGAAGGCACGCAAACAAGGATTCTGATCCTGTTTCTTTGGCACACCCCTTCTTTCTCTCTCTCCATCGTATTTTCTATACCCCTTTAGCGCAATTGCCTTGTCTTCAAACAGCCTTCAATCAAGAGCCATCTTAGTAGTTCACGGTGTTTCTTACTGGTCTGACTCCTCACTATGCCTTCGCGTGGTTGGGGGATGCTTCGGGGTCGCCCCAAGACAACCTCCATCTTCAGATCCGAGGTAATGTCGCTGGTCCAGCTGTACATTCCATCTGATGTGGCGCGCTACACAGTTTCGCAACTGGGAGAGCTAGGTCTGGTTCAGTTCCGCGACCTGAATTCCGATGTCAGCGCGTTTCAGCGCTCGTTTGTGAACGATGTACGTCGATTCGATGAAATTGAGCGCAAATTGCGCTATCTGTATAGCCAGATTGAGCGTAATGACGTAGACATTTACGAGTTTCTTGACGACGACTTTGTTGGGAATTCCCGTGGGCCCCGCGATATCGACGACATGGAGGAGCGCATCAACGCGCACGAGGACCGTATGCTGAAGCTGACATCGACATTCAAGAACCTTCAGCTGACCCATCTGGAACTGCTTGAGAACAAGTACATCCTAGAGGAGGTCTCATCTCTTTTCACGGAGATTACTGGGCGCCAAGATGCCGGACGTGGTCGTGGTGGTAGAGGATACACGACAGCGGATGGCGCATCTGCCGGGCGTGATGGAGCACCGCTTCTGACTAGGGCCGACACGTCATCGCGCCGCAGCATCGGCAGCCTGGATGCAGCCCGAGCAGGCGATGTAGGCATCGATGTTGATGTGGGCGGCATGGGACGCGATATCAATGTCGGGTTTATTGCTGGAGTAATCTCGCGAGACCGCATCTCAACGCTTGAGCGCGTGCTGTGGCGCTCGCTGCGCGGAAACATGTTCCTAAACTACGTTGACATCGAGGATCCCATCAGCGATCCGAAGCACGACGAGCCCGTATACAAGAGCGCCTTTATTGTGTTTGCACATGGCGCGTCGCTGCGCGACCGCGCGACCAAGATTACCGAGAGCCTGGGCGCGACGCTGTACCAGGTGGACAGCAGCGCTGAGCGCCGCCAGGAGGAGCTTATTGATACGATGTCGCGGCTGGACGACTTGCAGCAGATTCTCGAGAACAACAACGTGGCGCGCGTTAACGAGCTTACTAGCGTGTCTGAGCAGATCAACACCTGGTTCACAGTTGTGCGCAAGGAGAAGGCGATATACCACACGCTCAATCTGTTCAACTACGATGCGAACCGCAACTGCCTTATTGCTGAGGGCTGGTGCGCGGCCAATGACATCCCTGCCGTCCAGTCTGCGCTGCACATGGCAACAGAGGACGCCGGGTCCACCGTGCCGACGGTGCTGCAGGAGTTGCGTACGACCAAGGAGCCGCCAACGTTTATTCGCACAAACAAGTTCACGGACGGATTTCAGAACATCGTCGATGCATACGGCGTGCCCAAGGCTGGTGAAGTGAACCCCGGGTTGTTTACGTGCATTACGTTCCCGTTCTTGTTTGCGCTGATGTTTGGCGACCTCGGACATGGGTTCCTAATGACGCTCTGTGCTGCGCTTATGTGCGCCTACGAGAGACGTCTGGCGTGGCTGGCCAAGGACGAGAATTTGCGCATGTTTTTCACCGGCCGCTATATCGTTCTGCTGATGGGCATATTCTCGATGTTCACGGGGCTTCTGTACAACGATATCTTCTCGCGCGCTATGGGCTTGTTCGGTTCAGGTTGGGCATGGCCTACCGACCAGGGCGGCGAAGGTATTACAGTAGAGGCTGCCAAGCTTGACCACGTCTACCCAGTTGGAATTGATCCCGCCTGGCACCACGCTAGTAACTCGCTTCTCTTTACCAACTCGTACAAGATGAAGATGTCCATTGTGCTGGGCGTTATCCACATGACGCTGGGAATTTGTCTACAGGTTCCGAATGCCCTGCACTTCAAGAAGCGCATCAACATCGTTCACGTCTTTATCCCGCAGATTATATTCCTATTTTCCATCTTTGGATACTTGGTCTTTGCCATTATCTTCAAGTGGTCCACCGACTGGTACGCACGCGACGCAAGCGGCGAGCTCACGCACATCAGCCCGCCCAGCCTGCTAAACATGCTTATATACATGTTCCTCAGCCCAGGCGGCGTAAGTGATAGCGAGAAGATGTTCCGCGGTCAGGGCGTGCTGCAGACATTCCTGCTGCTTGTGGCGCTGGCCTGCGTGCCTTGGATGCTGCTGGTCAAACCACTGATCCTCCGCCGCGAGCACCAGAAGATCATCTCCGAGGGTTATGGTCGCATCTCGAGTCATGTCCGCGTCAGCAGCGAGGGCGAGGGTCTTGGCGGCGCCGTCGTTGTTGCGGAGCAGGAGGAGATGCAGGAGGATGATTTTGATTTTACTGACATCATGATCAACCAGTCCATCCATACAATCGAATTCTGCCTCAACTCAATCTCCAACACTGCGTCATATCTGCGTCTGTGGGCTCTTAGCCTGGCCCATGCGCAGCTGTCGGAGGTTCTGTGGACTATGACCTTTCTGCCGACACTAAAGATGAGTGGTTCATTCCAGCCTGTCGCAATCATGTGTGGGTTTGCAGTGTGGTTTTTGCTGACATTCTGCATCCTGATCGGCATGGAAGGACTTTCTGCATTCCTTCACGCGCTTCGTCTGCACTGGGTTGAGTTTAACAACAAGTTTTACGACGGAACTGGAGTCAAGTTTGAGCCCTTTTCCTTCAAGGCCGTGCTTGATGAGGCTGAAGAGCAGTAGTCGTATACTCTTCGATTTCTCTATATTCTTCTTCCGCAATGCCAACTACAAGTCTTGTGCTACAAACTGGAAATATTGTTGTTAATTGTGCTAGTGGCCTGTGTCAGAAATTGTAAGAGCGTCTGATACAACTCGATCCTGACTGACTGCATCAATAGATAAAAAAATATATTACTGGTGTTCCAAGCGACATATCACCTCATTTTTATTACTTGGCTTGGCATAGAAAAACGACCTGAAAAAAGAAACGGAAACCAGGCCTGGACGCGCCTACATTGGCGTTGTCGCAGCCTCTGCTGACGCCTCTGCTGGTTGTCCGTCCCCTCCACCCTGGCTGTGTTGCTCGTGGTCATTAAGCAGGGCTTGGTATTCCAGATCAGCAAACTCGCTCCAGGGATTTGGAATGCTTGCCAGAAAATCCATACGCATCTGAATCACATCGTCAAACGATATAGTTGGAAGGGCACGCATGGAGAGATGCGCCAGCTGTCGCTGCAGGAATGATGTACGCGAATCGTGCTCGATGAACCGTGCCAGATTCATAAACGCATCAAAAAAGACTGGAATCTGCGACGGCGGAACCTTGCGCAAGTCGCCCAGCGTGATCATCCCTTCGCGCTGGGGTCTGACCAAGTCGGAGAGCTGGCACATGAGATCGTCGAGCAGGATAATGTCGCCCGTCATGTCCTCCTCCATGCGACTGATTTGCTCATCATAAAAGTACTCTAGCTCATATATACTCAGCACGCCGTCGCCATCTAAATCCAAGCAGCGGAACCAGTACTCAACTGCTGTCGGACTTGTCTTGTCAATTTCCGATAAAAGGAACCAAATGAAATCGCGATAAGTCATGCGGCAATCAGACAACCGCACGTTCAGATCGTAGCGCGACGCGCCCTTGGCCTTGCGCTTCTCAACCTTGGCCTTTGCCTTTGCATCGCTGGGTCGCTTTGGGACATGTTCAGAGGGCCTGCCTTTGCCCATCATTATGCGTGAGATAATGCGCCGCGACAGTGTGCCATTGAAGTAGCGCAGCAAATCGCGGGCGTCCAGCAGTCCGTCGCGGTTCAAGTCCAGCTCAAAAAAGCTGCAAAAGAAGACATAAAAGTGCTTGTACGAGAAAACTCCTGGGTTCTCCACGCCCACATCGATGCCGTCTTCAATCGACCGCAACATTCCAACAACGTCGCTCTTTCGAAATTGGGCCAACACAAGCCGACCATCCCACGTCCGGTTGGCATTGTAAAAGATTCGCTCAACAACAGTATCAGTGAAGCTCCCCAAAAACTGATCCTGTCCATCGAGAAACTCGAGCTCGTAGTGATGCGCAATAACGTCGCTTACAAGCACTCTGATATCGGCGCGCGTTAGATGCGGCCGGACTTTGGTCGCATCATCCACCAAGGTGTTAAATAATAGTGCATGGATGTCACTGCTAGCGCGACGCAGCTGCGTCCATACTCGACAAAAATGCTCAAAGGAAGGCCACGCTTCTCGATCTGCTTGGCGCGAGCGCTTGCCGATCACAGAACTACCTAATATTGGCGATTTCAACGTTTCACACATGTTGCGCGTCACATAGTAAAACAAAGCGCGGTTGGCATAGCGAGGCAAACCGCACTCCATTGTGACTTTTGCAAAATCAACCTCGCGGGCTCCAAAGCTGCAATCAAAATGTCTGCGGACCTGCTCCAGCTGCTGCGCAATCTGTCGCTCAAATTCATGGCCTGTACGAGGATGCAACGGCGAAACAAATATCTGTGGTACGCCGACGATCCGCACTGCAGCCAGCTTCCGCCGCTTTTGCTCAAGCTTCGCATCGCTGCCATAGGATGCATCGCTAGAACGACGTACTAATGTGAGTTGCTTAGATGTTTGGTTATTGGTAACAAGATCTCCTGCGTCGCTACCAGCAAGTGGCGATAGTTCCTCTGCTTTTGCTTCGTCAGTAGTGACAAAATTTCGACGGGCAAGAGGTGACTCCAAGTCTAGACGGAATAGCAATGATCGGCTCATTTGCGACACTGTGGGGCTCTCATCATCGATCCCACCACCAAGCTTCTCATCTAACGACAGTGAAGGCGAGTCCTTGGCCAGTATGCGCGACAGGGTCGGGGATTCTGGCTCGCCGCGATTGGGTGTAGCTCGAAGGGTTGGCGATAGCGGTGACGATGATGGCGAGTAGCGGATACGTAGTCCAGATGCAGTGGGCGAGAACGGAAACGGCGTGTCCTGTGCTAATTCATTGCGCAACGAACGCTTGCGGTTGCTCACAACTGGGCTGAGTGGCGGCAAGCTCTCGGGACTGCCAGTCTGGAGAACCCGTGCACGTTTATTCAGAGGACTGACAAGCCCTCCAACCCTGCGCCCTTCGCTATCCGGTCGAGAAGCGTAGAATGCTGATATATCATCTTCAGCCTCGATACGCGGTGGTGATGACGGGTCCAGCGCCAATGCATCGCCACCATCAGCAATTAGGTCACTCTGTTGCCTCAGTCGAGACGAAATGGTCGAGTTGGGCCGGGGTGATTTCAAGTGCGGAGACCACCGCGGGTTCAGCGTCAGCTCGTCAGCTTGGAGAATGGGCGATGAAATGGTCGGGTTGGACTGTGGCCCACTACCACCCTTCCTCTGCGGCGTGACCATGGCGGGTCTGTCCTCTGATATCAGCACCATGCCTTATACAGCTAATGCGGATAGAACACCAGCGGCTGGCGAGCAGAAAAAGGTTTTGCGATGGTTGCGTGTTGTCTGACAATGCGGGATTTGTTCTTTGCACCAGATTATTGTCAACAAGCGCAACTAATAGAGCTCTTTGCGCAGCACAAATTTGTCAGTAATAATAAAATAGCACGAAGTAGTTTTTATGTATAGACTGAGACAAAACCCAGTCGATAATGTTAGAAATGCGCACGAAATGAGGACAGGTGAAGGTAGGCAGAAAAAAAATACTAAGGAAAAAATACGAGAAGTGGCTAGCTGACGAAGAAAGCTGCATTGGGCTTGTGCATGTGAGTCGGTTCCGGCTTTTCCATTGTTTACAATGTTGCTCGTCAACTCAACTCCCTGCTTCCGGGCATTTACTGCCTTGTCTGTGACAGTCCATCGGTTCTTCGACAAAGTCTGCTAGTCAGACAACAACAATAATTCGCGCCAAAAGGGAGAGCAGGGAGCGTGCACTGCAATGCTTGGCAGATGCGTATTGTTCGCGCTGCCCTCCCTCGCGCATTTAAAGACCTAAAGGAACTGCTGTGTTTCTCAAAGATTTATGATTTCGTGTATGCTAGATTCCGTGGACAAGTTGCGTAAACATGGTGTCAAACATGTCAGACCGGATTGGCATCTCCAGATTGTAAAATGGGTTCTTCAGCGCGTAGTCACAGTACAGCTGGTACGCCTTTCTGAGCACATCCACAAGACTGGCGTGCATTAGATCCGCTACAGCGATAAACTTTATGCCCGTGGGTGTCTGAAAACAGTGGAGCCGAAACCCTTTGGTATCAATAGTTTGGATGCCTAGATCACTGCTAGCACCTCCCTTTAGCGCCGGCGAAATTCGCGATGCCAAAGCATGGATGCCGTGAAACGTACCAGCAAAGATCAACGCCTCGTTGGAGGAGAGCTGGGCCACTTGCTGCGTATAGTTTTTGTTGTAGATGAGTCCGCCGGAGCGGTTTATAATAAAGACGGAGTGTATCATCGTCTCGGTCGCAGGCTGCTGGCTAAGCAGAGAAAAGTAAAAGTGTTCCAATTGAAGGGCTAATGATACTCCACATCAATGCAAGACGATGTGCTGTGATCAGCAAGTTTATTTGAATCACAAATGAAAGAAGAAAGCGATATGGGCAAGGCCGTGCGTGGTGCATCAAATGGTGGTGTGACGACAGCAATTGGAAGTTAGTTTGAAACATAGTTGTCCTTGATGTCCTCCCACTTTGTGCCAGCAGTCTTCCTGTCCCAGTACCTGTCAAACATTGTGTTGAATGTAACGGAAAATGCAACACCGGAGGCGACAACCGTCGTAAAATAGACCGATTCCTTCTTGAAGAAGTTACGGTAGACAAATGAGCTTAGCGATCTTGTGAAGCCGCCGACCATATTTGCAAATCGATCTCTACCAGAACAAGTCTAAAAATTGCTAAAGATGCTCCGTGAATGTAGGGAAGTGAGAAAAAGTTGTAGTCGAATTTTTTTTTTTTTGCAAAGGATACTCTTTCTTATCACTGGAAGATGGGCCAATCAAAACAGGCTGTCCTAAACACGCAACGTTGATGCTCTGCTTGATTGCTTTTTGGCTCTGTGCGCAATCTCAAAGACGCGAATCTCAGTCCTTCTTGAGCTCCCCTTTTGCGTTGGACCTTTCTTGTTCCACACAACCACCTACCCAACTGCTTGTTTAATCTCCTCTCCTAACACCTCGCCAGAAACTGGTCTTTTGTGATTGCGCATGAGTGAAATGGCGCCGGAATCGACAGCACAGATCTCATCCGAGCCTCTCATGACAGCGTCTGCTGGAAAAGCGCGTCCACTGCGGCCCAACACTGAGCAACACAATAAGCAGTTGGCAGAGCTTGATATTAGAATAGCTAACCTCCGCAAAGAACAGGTAAGTAAGGGCTGTGATTTATAGGAGTTTGTGGTGGAGTTTGCACATAAATATAGACTGCGCCAGATTCCAATTGGTCTGACTCATTTTTAACTGCCACTAGCGTTCACCGTCATTGATATTTCCATATCTTGCTGCATATTGTTTATAGGACGAAGTAAGGAAAGGCCTGGGCGAGTCTAGCACACGTCGAGGACCCTATGCTGAGGAGCGCAATAAGCTAGTTACCAACCTTCAGGAAATCCGCACAGAGCAGAATGGTCTAAGAAAGTCGCGCGGCAAGGTATTTGACAGACAGGCATCGCTCACGGCATCAATTAGAAAGAAGACAGCAGAGTTGAGGGTGCAGCAATCAAAGCTGACGTACAAGAGTGTTGAGGAGATAGATAAGGAGATAGCCAAGAAGGAGAAGCAGATAGAGTCGGGGCAGCTCAAGATTGTGGAAGAGAAGCGCTTGGCAAGCGAGATACCGAGTCTGCGTAGAGCAAAAAAGCTTGTCGAACAGGTGGCAATTGTCCAAAAGTCAATCGAAGAGGAGACAGCCGAGTTGGCCAAAATAGACGCACAGCTGGGCGACACAAATGCACAGGCTCTGAGCGATGAGTACGAGCGGCTGCAGAATGAACTGGATGGCTTGAAGGTTTCGCAGAATGTCGGGCAGAAACAGCGCTACGCCCTGTATTCCGAGCGAGAGCGCATTTTGAAGGAGCTGGACGGTGCATGGGATGAGAAGCGCGCGCTACAGGATGAACACCGCAAGAAGAACAATGCATTCTACCATTGGCAGCAAGAAGAGCGCAAACTCAGAGCACTGAAGGAGAAGGAAGAGCGCGTGCAGAGGCAGCGCGAAGAGCGACTGGCAGTTGCACAGGCACGACGCGAGGAGGCCGAGGAGCCTGCCTTCCAGGACGAGATAAACAGCTGCAACACTCTGATCGCTTATCTTGGCGGCTTTGTGCCATCCACCGCCAATGTCGGCAGATCCGAAGGCAATAGGTCTGAAGGCAGCACGCGCCCTTCGTCGGCAGCAAGCTCCGCACGCGAGACGGATTCGAGCGAGCATGTGCCAGCGGGCATGGTCGCTGTGAAGAAGTCCGCCGGCGAAGAGTTATACTTTGCTGGGACTGGCGACAGGTCCAAGAAGAAGCACCACCAGCGCAAGGACAACAGAGTGAGCGGCACGAAGGCAGATGTGCTGAAACTGCCGCTTGCGGTTGCTGAGCGCTTCCTTGAGCTCCGGGTGGACATCCCAACAAACACCATGGGTATTGCGGCTGCATTGAAAAACCTTGCTGTGCGGAAGCAGCAATTTATCGATCAGCAACCAAAGGCTACCGAGGAGAAGAGGAGGAAGGCTGAAGAGGAGATTGCAAAGCTAACGAGTGAGCTCAATGCTGACGAAAAGATCACAGTATAGGACTACTTAGTTCGACTATTTCTCTTAAATAAAAGTCTATTTTTACGCCTTTTCAGCTCTAATCCATCCATCCGATCATTGGATCGTCCGTAAGATGACTAAATGCGCGGATGCCTGATAGACACCATGAGCCAAGCAACATCGCCTAGCATAATGCTTTGTCTGGAAATATTGGATGGATTTGGTGACATCAAGCTTATGCAAAAGAGAATGATCTATCGTGGTGGTGAATACTTGGTTCCCATGGTGCTATTGCTGCTGATGATCTGCATCCCAATCCCATCCAAAGGAATCACAATGATGATGCTGTTTTAAACTTCCAGCACATCCTACGAAGCTTTCCTACTTGAAGCAGAATCTCAGTGCGCATCCAATACGGGAAAATGCATCTCCTGCCGATCAGCCGCAGAAACCATTCAAGCGCCGCAATAAGTGCACCAAGAAGTCCAAGACACAAACCTAACAACAACATTCAGGATAGCATAATAACTACTGCAAGCCAAAGACAAGCCTGCTTAAATTGAGTTCACTTTAGATTTTGTTGACGAACTTGTTACATTAATAAATACAGCATCGATTTTATGATCAACTGTGGAAGTCGATGAATCACCTTTTAGGCGCCAATAGACGCTGCATCACACCCAAGTGGCAAATATGATTACTCGAATACAATTCTAAGTAGATCTGTTCTTCCGTGTAATGAGGAGCATGGTGGCGTGTAGTACTATCACACATTTCCTTGTCAAAGGCTGATCAGATGGTTCAACAACTAGCTGTTTGTGACTGGCTCCGAAGTATGCCGGTGGCGCTGAGGGATATAGATTTTGCTGGAACCGGGACAATACTGTCTGTCTGAACATGACCGATAGTGTAACCAGCATTGCAAATGGCAATGGTTGGTTTGAGCGTTAATTGAGCTCATTCTGGCCCATATTGATGCCAAAAAACCGCACACGGTGGAATGCCGGAAGTTTGGCAATTAGCACAATAAGCACTGCTGTGAAGTTAATAATAAATGTCGCTATGTCGTAGTTGGAGTAATGCGTGCTTATAAGGAACCTACATGTCAAGATAGCCAGGCATAAGAGTCTTAACCATCGTAGAAAAAATAAAAATACAAGTTAGCTGGCCAGCATTATACAAGCATGGTAAGGGAGCTTGGTAATAAAAGAAATCGCCGATGCCACAGCAGTATTGAACGGCCGCTGTTCAGTATAGCATGTTGCTTCCACGTAGAAGCTAATATAGAAAACTAAATAAAGGCATGCGGAGGTACTTACACTATTATAGGGACAACAGTCAGGAACTTTTTTGTTGGCGTGTACTGCTCGCCGTTATCCATCTGCTCCCAGAGCGTAAGGTTGTCGTACGCCCCCTGGTTCACTTCAAATGGCGTGCCAATGATGCCGTGGAACATGATGTATTGGAAAAGGCAGTATGAGAGGTTAGTCAAGGTCCAGCTCAGCTCGGGTGTCGTCCACGGAATGGTTCCAAATATCAACCGCAGCGCGATTATCACTACGATATTGGTCGTCCATGATCCCTTCAAGTTTACCCAGTGAGAGTTTGGATTGATTGAATGCTCATTGAGATTGGCAACCGAAGCCACCCGTTGCACTAATGTGCGCATGCCTAGGCGAATTCAAATAGTCGAGAGGCCGGGGCGCAAGAAAGTGGTCGTGACAATCTGAAAGCGTTGCTTCTGCGATGTGGTTGCAAATGTCGTCGTTCTTAGGAACGCAGACGTTGAGAGTAAATACAAGGTGGGAAAAAGGCGAGGAAATTGGCAGATGCAGGCTCAGAGAAGGATAACGGAGTGCAGTCTTTGGCCAAGCGCCAATGTGCGGAAAGCGGAACTGGTGGCAGCTGGCGTGCTTTCCGCATTTCAATAGATCAAGGCGATCAAGGCGATCACTTCACTTGCCAAGAGACAAGCCCAGTTGATGCTTTTTAAGCACAGCGCGTTGGGCATCGCCAAACGCGCGTTTCTCTTCTTTCCCAACTGCTGGCAACACCTCTTTTCCTCTACGTTGCGCGCTCTCCAATTATTCTGCGTCCGTTGGCACCTCTTCTGCCTGTGGTTATTTGCTGGCTGGAGCCTCGGCCAATGCTGGTATCTCGACCAACCTTCCCAACCCTTAGCTGGGTGCACTTTCTAAACCCCCGTTCGCAGCTAGCCATCCCGCTCCTGCGTCAGCGGAGCATGGGGGCTGGTTCAAAACATTTGCACATACGCACTTTTCTTCTGGCGTTCTTTTGGACACTGGGTGTTGAAGACCGCGACAGTGGCGTAAAAGCAACCTACCAAGTGTCGTTGCCAGCATTGGGGGGGGGGGAATCTAGCCCCCTGGCTGTCATGGCCAGGGGCAGCGCGCAGAGGAAGCTAGGGCGCAGAGGTAGCAGCTTGTGCAGTGGAGGCACGAAGAAGTGTGTACCGCTTGCGTTGCCAAATGATGACATTTGCATGGGTGGGAGAGGAGGAATGGTTGGCGTTGGTCGGAAAGGAGGTTCGGCCTTCTTACCGCTGCGCACAGCCGCTTCTCTAGTACCAACAGGTGCGTCCCGCAGCCAAAAGGCACCCAGCACAGGATCTGATGGCACAACCACAGCGCACGCGTTATCCATATAAAACCTGTTTTACGCGATTTGCTTAGTTTCTGTCAATCCATACGTCCATCTGTGCAGCGTATAGCCCAATACTGGGTAAGTATAATGTACTTTGCGATTTTTAACCAGACCGCATTCGATTGGTTTGTATGAAAAGTGGTACTGGCCATATTGCATACAGCGTTATCTAGGAATAACATGCCATGAAGAAGGAAGCTCCCTGCCACGGTCTTCTCTACTGTACAAACGAGAAATTCTTTGAATCATGATCCTGCTTTTCTTCCATTGATCTGTATCCCAGTCTCAGACATTGAAACTGCGATACCGCTGCTGTTCCAAACTTTCAGTACGTAAGGGCAAAATAGTTCCAGAGCCTTTGCAGTGTGGGAATCCTGCGACCCTTGTTGATCAGTCGCAGAAATCCGCCAAGCGCTGCAAACAGAGCACCAAGAAGCTCAAAACATCAATGTTACGAGAATAGCATTTGGGGGTGGCCACCGCTTTTCTTAGCCAGGATAGGTGCTAAACATTTCTACTTAGGTTGTGTTCAAAGTTTTGTGTTCAGAACTTCTACCAAAAATAAAAGATAAACAAACAGCATTATCAGCCAGTCATCGGCCGCCACAAAAGAGATGCCGATCATCTAGCAAGCCGGGTTTCCTCGCTGGCACCTCTGCAGCCATCACAGCCATGCGCACGACCACCGGCGATGACACCAGTGCGCATTGTTTGCGTCTTGGGGGGCAGACACGCCCATGAGCTGCCTTCTTCTTTCGCATCCCCCTTTTCCCGGGCATCCGCTGCTCTTTCCTTCTTCATCCCACCACTCTTTGTACTATTTATCTCTTTCTCGCGTCTCCATCCATGGACTCTAACTTGGCTGCACCCACCGGTGCCGCTGGTGCATTTCTCGCTACCGCCTCCACTACCACTACTAATACTATAACTACCACCACCACTACCGCCGCACCTGGACCTGCGTGGCTCGAGCTGTTCGACCCACAGACGCGCCGCGTCGTTTATGCAAATATCGTACGTGTCCCATCAGTATGTGGCAGCTGGTAGCAAAGCACGCGAGCCACAGCTGCTGCCTTGCACCGTCCTGCGCGCTTCCTGTGGCTGCAGATGCAGCGACGTATACTGCACCGCATGTGTGATTGCAGCCTCGCGAAGTGTTTCTGAATATCTTGGACCATCCATCGAACCTCTTCATCGTGCTCTGTAGGTCACCGGCCAGTGCAGCTGGGCGCGCCCGGCGTCGCGAATGTAGGTATTGTGACAACCTTGAGACCCACTAGCGCTAATACGCTGCGCCTTTCTTATGCGAATTGCTTATAACATCATGTGCATGGAAGCGAGTATATTGTTGTTGTAGCGCGGCGCGCGATCCAAACGGCGAGTGGTGGGAACTGGCCGATGAGGAGACCGGCGTACCATACTACTATAACTCGACAACCGGTGCCACCGAGTGGGATCCGCCGCCTGATGCCACAATAGTTCCATTTCATGCGCTGCTGTCATCGTCTGTGGGCAAACGACTGTCGCTTGTAGTATCCAACCGCGGGTCAGTCGCATTTACCACGGATCAGGCGGATTCACTTTCGCGAAAGGCGTCCAGGGCGTCTATTCACAGCACCGACGACCGCATCTCGCGCAAGGGGTCGCTGGCACAAGCTACCGCTATGCCGTACTCAACTAAGGAGGCAGATAAGCGATATCCGTCACCAGCAGCTGAGGGTTGGCCCGTTTCAGCCGCTAATGCATCGCCAATCACAGAGGCCCAATCGCGGTTGGAATCCGGCACACGAAAACCGTCCTCGGCCAGCACCAGCAAGCAGGATCGCACCTCTGTGCAGCGGCACAGCCAGTCTGAGACAGCGCTGGAGACATTGAAGGAAGCTGAAGCAGTCGGCGAAGAGGCACAGGGCACGGAAGTATCCAAAACAGATCACACATGCCCAGTAAGTGGCTATGAGGACGAGGACGAGGACGAGGACGATGAACGGCGCGACAACTTTGATGAGGCGGGGCTGGGCACGGCCATGATGGGACATCACGCGGACTACAATGTTCCGGCATCGGCAACTGTCGAACACTTCCGCAGCTCGGAGCAAGCAACACGCAGCCGCGGCGACACTGCTGGGCGGAGTGGCGGGCGCATGAGCGCAATGGATTTCTTTCCGCGGCCAGGTACGATGAACTCAGTGATGATGCACTCGCAGCGCAACCGCAGCATGCCGTCGATTCGCGGAGATAGCAGGCTGTACGGCATGCGCACTTTTGCCAGCACGCAGTTTGCAGCGCAGAAGCGTGGGTTTCTGCGGCGCAAAGTGCCACTGGAGGAGATGGTATCGTACACATCAGAGCCCCTGGCTCGCCCACTGCTGAACCTGCCGCGCGATATGATGCGCGACTCGGGGCGCTGCTTCCACGTAATCCAGCGCTTCATGGGCAACAGCGACGAGAACGCGTCGCTGGAGGATCGGTTTGGCGACGTGCTATGGCTGGCAAATACGGGCATTCGTGCGCAGCTTATGCGTGACGAAGCCTTCTGCCAACTGACTAAGCAGGTCACCGGTAATCCGAGCCCGCTTGCTGCCGAGCGCGGGTGGGCACTGATGGGCGTGCTGCTCTACGCGTTTCACCCCTCGCAGGTGCTGCTGCCGCATCTTGAGGCGTTTGTGGACTCTGCGCCCGCGGCAATGGGTGTGCTGCAACGCTTTGTGCGTCTGCAGCTTGCGCGTGCGCGGCGCACAGGCAGTCGCAGCACCAGCATGAGCACGGGCGAGTTGCGTCTTATCTTGACGGTGCCCTCGCGTCCTCTGATCTTTGGCGCGTCGCTGGATGAGCTTATGGCCACTCCCGAGCTCGTCAACAGCCACACTGGGCTGCCACGCATTCTCGAGGGCCTGGTTGCGCGCGTTGTTGAGCTTGGCGGAGACCACACAGAGGGTCTGTTCCGCGTCTCGGCTGACTCTGACGCGGTGGCCATAACGCGTCTGCGCATTGAGGCTGGCAACATGGATCTGTCGCAAATCCATGACCCCAACGTGCCTGCGTCTTTGCTCAAGGAATGGCTGCGCGACCTGGCCGAGCCGTTAGTGCCAGAATCACTTTACGAGCGCTGTGTGTGTGCGCCGAATGACCCTGACACGGCGCTAAGCGTACTTGCGTTGATTCCTCCAACAGCCCTACACGTTCTTAAATACCTGCTCCATTTTCTTGCGCGTCTGCTCCACCCCGACGTTCAGGCTCGAACCAGAATGGATGGTAGCAATCTTGCGCTCATCTTTGGCCCTACGCTTTTGCGCAACCCTGCTAGCGATCTCAAGGATGCCTTTATGACAACATCTGGCGAGCAGGCTTTTGTGTTAACTCTTCTGGAGGCATTCAGGCCCCTCTAGTCTTACATTAGTCCTTTCAAAGGCAACTATAATCAGTTCAATGTTGAATAAAGATGCTGGCTAATGCCCATGTGCCATGCCAGCTGAAGAAAACAAAAGATCGAAAAATAAAGGAACTACGTAGCGCTGGGCGCATCGTCGACATCCATAGAGTCGCCAGTGCTAGCGTCCACAGCAGTCGATGGATCTGCGGGTGCCATAGGGTTTGCAGCTGCCAGGTTGGCGCTGACTGCGGAGTCTGACACTGGGGGCGCCGTCTCTGCAGATGCAGAAGGCTCAGCAATCGTGGGCCCGGAAGATACTGGCGCGGCAGAATTAGAATCAGCCGGTCCAGTCTCAGTGGAAGCAGACTCAGTGGGAATAGATGCAACAGGCGCTTGTACAGCAGGTGCTTTTGCGGCAAACTCTTGTGCAGTAGGTTCTTGTGCGGCAGGACCTTGT
>JANBQQ010000209.1:0-23607 GCA_027577275.1 Coemansia sp. RSA 988 | reverse complement strand
CACGGCGGAGGTCACCGTGGGGGCCGCGCTCTCCACCATGGTGGAGGTCACCACAGGGGTCGCAGACGCCGTGTTCCTGCTCACGGTCGCCCACACGGCGGCTTTGGTAGGCATCCTGGCGGCCGTGTGCGCAGAGATGAGATAATTGCCAAGGCTGGCGCTGAAGAAGATGGCGCAAAGGCAGAGGCTGTCAATGATTCTCTTGACAAACGTGACGATGAGCTAGTTCTCAGGGATGAGCCTATGGCCGAGGGTGCTGCTGAGGAAAATGCAGCGATAGCAGAGCCTGCCGAGGCCATGGAAGAAGCGCTTGGTGAGCGCCATGGCCGCTTCCCAATGCATCATGGCAGTGCTACCGTCAGCCAGATGTCGCCGCTTCTGGCCATTGCTGCGGGCGTCGCTGCCACGTATGCAGCTTGCTTTTAGCGTTTTAGTACCCTGCAGTGGTATCTTTTCTTAACTTTGTCTTTCTAACTTCTGCTTCGATTCTTTCTTATTGATTCGGATCCAAATACAAGCGGATTATATTACTATTTTTTGCAAAATTTATTAGAGATGACGTATAATTATTTTGGCGGAATTAGGTATGACGGGTTTGTGCCATTTGGGCACTGCAATGTGGGTGGAGGCGTTGTTTGCGGATGGGTGGAGGGGTTTGGATGGAGGGGCCATTGGTGGACAGAGTAACTGGACAAACATTTGTGGACTTTAGCGATTCTACATCTGACTACACCCTTTACCGGATTACCGGCCACATTAAGGTAAGTTGTATGCGCAAATGCATTATTGCTATGACGTTGCTGTAAATTATCCACACTATGTCTATTAAAAACTATTAAAAACTACTACTAATATGCTGTTGTTCTGTTTCCTGGTCTTTTCTTCTGGTCTGCTAAAGCCAACCACTCACACCAATTACGCACAAGCTTTTTCTCTCATGACGCAAAACACAAGACTACTCGCTGCCAAAAAAAAAAATCGCTTTGGCTGATGCTATTATTATTATTTTTTTTGATGCGCTACTCGGCAGTATCAGTGAATCTGTTGATTTTTCCAATACTATCGCACTAACAATTTAATAATATGGCTCGGAAACTTGCAGAATTTTGCATCCCCAAAAAAGGCCAAGACCCAGATCCAAGTAATGGAGGCACTCGCATGAGCCACATTCAGACATTGCTAGATTGACTTCCAAATCTTGCGGGTCAAAATTTTACAAGACAACCCCAACATGGTCAGGGTGTCTAAAAGGAGGAGAGGCTGACACTCTGGATTGCCACCACACAAACACTTTTCCTTATTTCTTCTCCACTTCACTTCGAAACACCAGCATTTTTTTAAAAGCTTCACTCATTGTTTTGAAAAGCGGTCGAAGAGTCACAGCCGAGGAGCAATATCCTCTCTGCAGAGTTCTCGACTGATTGGTTTTTTTTCTTATTGTCGCCATTATCGATCAGTTAAAGTCGAACAACAAGGGCGCAGCTAAAGAAACTTACTGAACCTCTTTTTATTCATCTTTAAACAAACTATTCGATGACGCAGGACGCTTCTTTGCTGACTGCCGGTGGTGTCGAGCCCGTCGTAGACACCACCGGTAATAATAAACAAAGCAAGGCGGAAACTAACCAGAATCTGTGTACTCCTACATGCAGCACCAACGGCACGCATAGTGAGGGATACACAGGGGCATTTGAGGGCCCCGAGAAGCTCCTGGAAATTTGGTTTGCGGCAGAGCCTGAAGCCGCTCACTACATTAGCCAGGAAGCTAAACTCTGCGGTGAGGACCACAATGATCAATGGTCTGAACTGCGCAGTGGACTCAGGTGCGTGTCGCGCAGCGTCTGGCGCGACATGTTAGACCTGGTCCATTGCCAAGTACTCAGCACATTGTGCAACGAGCATGTGGATTCGTATTTGCTGAGCGAGTCATCCTTTTTCGTATACCCGCACAAGCTAGTACTCAAGACATGCGGCACTACAACGCTACTCTACGCTATTCCTCGCATCCTTGAGATTGGCCGCCAGTGTCTGGGCGCAGATGGCGCGTATCAGCTATTCTACTCGCGCAAGAACTTTATGTTCCCTGACCAGCAGGAGTCGCTGCATCAGTCGTGGGAGAAAGAAGTTGCTTATCTGGATGCGCTGTTTCCAGAGGGTGCGGCGTATATGATTGGCAAAACCAATCGTGATCACTGGCATGTGTATTTGAGTGGGCCCCACGAGCCCAAGTCTCAGAATCCTGAAGTAGCCGGAGAGGAATTATCGACTGCTCCACAGATATCGTCCAACGAATATAATGAAGAGCCGATCTCTGCGGAGCTACAATCTGCGCTTATCTCGACCGATGTAACGGTGAACAATTCGGTATCGGGGTCACCGACAGCTCACCCTGTATTCAGCCGCAGCTCATCGCGCTCAACCATGAACAACATACCGCTGCGAACAGATACCTCCAGCACAAAAGCTGACATAACTGTGGAAATTTTAATGACTGGATTGGACCCCGAGTGCATGCGCGCAATGTATCTGGGTGGAGTCACTTCCGTTGAAGGACCTGAGGGCGGCAAGGCAGTGGAAAAGACGACGGGAATTTCTGCTATCTATCCGGACTCAATCAGCGACTCGTATCTTTTTACGCCTTGCGGGTTCTCACTCAATGGCTTGCAGGGCGACGGCTACTATACGATCCACGTCACGCCGGAGCCACATTGCTCTTATGCGAGCTTTGAAACTAATGTCTCAGATGATCGCGTAGCTGATTTGAGCGACCCCAAGGCGATCAAGCGGCTGGTCGAGCAAGTCACTCGCGCCTTTGGCCCACGTTTTGCCACCGTGACCGTGTTCAAGGCCCGTAACGATAATAGCTCGCGACAACTGGTTGATGGCCATGCTTTGGCTGCAGCCGTACAGTCTGCCGCTACTGCCAGCTCCAAGGAGGATCTGCTGCTCAAGGCGGCGATGCAGCTTACGGTGGATGCGGTTCCACCTTCATTTGCGCCGGTTGATGGATACAGATCGGTTGACCGCGTGCTGTATGAGTTTGACCACTACTGGTTGCGCTATGCATCTTACGTCAGAACTAACTGACATTTTGTATTTTGCAAAACTATTAGCATTGGTGGTCGATTATTTTGGCAGAATCTGGTATTGAAGGTATGTGCCATTCGGGCAGTGCATTTGCGTTGTGGGTGGGAGTATCCTTTGCGCATTAACGGAGAGATCGTCTTGCGTTGGGATTAGCGGTGGAGTAGAAGCGACATGGGTAGCAGAGGCAGTCAACAGCGCTGGCAGCGACAGCCAAGAACCATCAACATCTGTGGGACTGGATTTTATTTGTCTTACTTGGCAGGCAATGCTTTTTAACGAGTTTATATGCCACTCTCATCTCAAGGCGCAGCCAGGAAATATCAGTCTACCTATTCACAAGACAAACATAAGCTGAATATCACATAATAAACATACTCACTACATGATCCTCTCTTGAATAGAAATGGATAGATGTTATAGTCTCTATATGACTTTTAAAATAATACTAACAGAATTCCTGGGACATTAAAACGCGGGAATTAGAATGCTCTTGTAGTACCACAACCTCGTCGTACCAGGGTATCTGCTCAGACAGTGTCTGCGATTGCCGGCTCAAGCAATTCCCGGGCCAAGCGTCCTGCCTCTGACAGCGAGGATGAGCAGCCACTGCTTTTAAGATACTTGCGGGACAATCCACTTTTGAAAGCATTTAGATTCAGTAGCCAATCAATCCCATTTTGATCAAAGCGCACTTGGATCAGCTGCCAGAAATGCGCAGGCTTGTCATGCTACTTACTTCCGCTTTACAATTTCTTGACGCATACATACTTTTATAATTAGCAACTTAGCCTACTTAAATGACCTGCCTGCAGCCATTCTCGGTCTGCTTTGAGGCAGAGCAAGCAGCTAGCAGTAACAGTAACAGCAAGGTTGGCAGGGAATCAGACGACCGGCCAAATGCTACCGCGGAACAACAACAGCTAATACTGCCGCCCGAG
Source organism: Coemansia sp. RSA 988 (assembly GCA_027577275.1). Taxonomy (NCBI): domain Eukaryota; kingdom Fungi; phylum Kickxellomycota; class Kickxellomycetes; order Kickxellales; family Kickxellaceae; genus Coemansia; species Coemansia sp. RSA 988. The sequence continues at coordinate 19,582 of JANBQQ010000209.1, read as the reverse complement.
CAGGTGCACACAACAATGTGGGCGATGGCCGAGTCACACTTGTATCAGGCACGAAAACAGTACAATGACATCCTAACCTCTGACGCGCCAAATAACAACTGGCAAGCGAGTGTAATAGCCAGTCTGTCGTGTTTGTATGGCGTGTTGCGATTGTGCGAGTCACCCAAAGCACAGACAAGATATTTTGGCACCAGTATTATTCTGAATGCCGACACCGAGGCGCAGACGCGACTGCGGATTGCGCAGGTGCTTGCAGAATGGGGAGTACAGGGATCTCGCAGTGACAGCAACAATACCAACGGAGAAGATGAAGAAAACGAGAGCGAAGAGGAACGTCAGCTTCAACGCGCATTGCTGGTGGTGCCAAAGACAGACAACTACGCAGGGACAAAGTACGCAATAGTTGCTGCCCAATGTCGACTATTTCTCCGTCGCGGCGAGCTGAGCTGGGCGGAACAGCGACTAAAGGCTACTGTTGCAGATGCGCAACAACGGCGCCAATACCGCTGGACACAATTCTTTACGTTGGAACTCTCAAATATGTATTATACCAATGGCGACCATCGGAGAGCAGTGGCTGCATTGCAAGCAGCTATTCAACAGGCACAGCAGGCTAGTGACAAGATTGGCAACGCGACAATGGCCGTGCAGCAGCTGGGGATATTGGTTCAGATTCGAAGTTGGGTCTCTGCCAACACATTGGCAGGTTCTCTTGTATTGTTGATTGCAGACCCCGCGCTTTTCAGAGTCCCACATATACGAACGCGTTTCTGGACTCTATACTCTGCTGCTGCGGCAATGCGTGGTGACATTGCAGATGCACAAGAGGCCTGTGGACGGGCCCGCGAGGCCCTGAAGGAGTGGCAAGAGCGCTTTGCTACGCAACTTGCTGAGGGTTGTACTGCAGATAGCGGAGCCACTTTTATTGGCATACATTTAGAAAATGGTACTAGCGAGAGTACACTCCGGATCCGTGGGAGCTGCTATTACGAAGCGCATGCGTGGGTGATGCTGGTGTCTGCGCAGGTAGTGAGAGGTGAAGACTACTACGAGCGAGCATCGGGGTTTCTTCGTCTGGCGCTTGAGGGGATTGCGCGAGGCGAAGCAAGCGGACCAACGAAACAACTGCTTCCGCTCAAGATCCATGTGCTGCTGTGCATTGTTGATATTAATCTATCGGCGTTGTTTATTTCAGAGGCAAAGAGCGCGCTTGACAGGGTAATGTCCACTCTGGCTACACACGACTGCCATGCAGACACTCTTTGGCGCAGCTGTTGCGATGCGATTACGCTGCGCTGGGCAATGTACAAACACCGCATTGGCGAATTTGGTGAGGCAATTGAAGCATATCGCTGCGTGGCGGACCAGCAATACCCAGGCGACCCCTGCTATACTGCACGCGTAAACTTGGCAGTGCTATATCTGTCAAAGCCTGATCCTACAGAAATTGATTTAGCAAGCGCACAGCAGCTGCTAACATTGTTAGAGAAGGAAATGGCAAATACTGCAGGAAGTGAGCTGGACAAGATCCGCTGTGCGCTGCTCCAGCTTGTCCAAGGTATGGCATCGAAGGAGCCTGTGAAAGCAAAGACCCATCTCCTGGCCTGCCTGCGTTTATGCAATGAGGCTGTTGAAGCAACACTGCAGGGATGGACATTGTGTCTTCTTGGCACAATGGTGCTGTCGATTGGCCAATATGAACAGGCGATGAAAATGTGTGCAGCTGGTCAGTCAATTGCTCAACGTGCTAATGATCCGCTGCAAAATGCTGCGGCCATTGGCATTCTGTCAAAGATCGAGCAGGCTGTTGGTGATCCCGAACGTTGTGCACAGCTTAATCAAGTTGATGAGCGTCTACTCCAACAGTTTAACGCCCAGATAGTCGACGTTTCAGCGGACAAGATTGTACCCTGATGCGTTCGGTTGGAATGAGTAGACCTCTTTCTAACCCATACGCAAGCCAGAAGTCTCAGTTTATCAAATTTAGAAATGCTTTCCGCAAACTCAAAGTACTTTTGACTGCATTGCAAATACATTTTCCTTTTTGCGTTCGAAAATACACTTGGATATAAAAAAATGTCAAAGGCGCGACCTCCATCGCATGCATTTCGTAATATTGTACGAAAGCCTGAGCTCAAGCCTATATGGAATCGAGATCATCCAACAGCATTGCATTATGTAGTATCTCTTATCAATAGTTCACCATTAGTATTATTTGCACGACGACAGTGTGTTGATAGTAAGAAGCTTCAAGATCAATTGGAAGCAGCCAAACTCGACTTTAGACTAGTCAATATTGACAAAATGAAGCTGGGCAATATAATGCAACGTCGTCTATGCGATCTAACTGGTCAATGGACAGTACCAAATCTCTTTGCAAAGAGTCAAAGCATAGGCGGTTTACATATGGCAACCGATGCATTGAGATTTGGGAGAATTACTGAAATCCTAGAGTCTGATGAGTGGATTGAACTTGTATATGCTGTTCGACCAGATGCACTTGCTCGAGAGGCAAAGATTAAAAGAAAATCGTCATTGTCTTTTGACATGTGTCTCAGCGATTCGCATAGCTTTAATCATGTTCACCGCGAGAGATGGGCAAAGATTAAACGATATTGGGGTTATCATCCTGAGATTGAAGAATTCCCAGTAAAGCACAAATATCTAGAACGACCATATACTGCCCGTAAATGGTGATGTGGTAATTTGTTTAACACTTTAAAAAGTAACAGCTATCAGTGTCATTTTTTTCCAACAATATAATTTGCCAGTCATTAAAGAACGAATTTTTTTGACGATACAAAACATAAGAGGTAAACAAGATACATAAAAAGAGATCGAGTAACGGGAAAAGATTCATAAAGAAAAGAAGAGATCCAAATGTCTGTTCAATACAGTTGCGAGAACAGTACATTCCTAGAAGGGCTAAGAAATGGTCGACTAACAACAATTGGCTGGATATTTAACGCAGCCATGAGCTTAGAAATACTCTGGAAGTTCTCAAATTGTTGGTTAAACGAGGAAATCGAGCTAGTCCGCGAGCGGGAGTCATCAGCAATTACTTCATCGACGTCGCTACCCAGCAAGCCTAAATTCGCGGACTGTGAAGCGTTGTCACAGCTTTTATGCGGAATCAAAGGCATATGTGAAAACTTTACATAGCTAAAATGGTGTGTCTCCATGCTTGCAGCTATGTCATCATCAAGGTCATCAACAAGTGTCTGGGTGCTAGCCTTGCGCATGCGCTTGATATTACATAGTATAAAATCTGGCGTATAAACGCCGCCCAGGCTGGCAATGATATCAGGAACATCCAATGTTGGCTGTGTTAACTTTGTCTGCTTTCTGGTGCATTCCTCGATTTGTTCTGAGGCCGGATAAGAAGGCCCCATCATCAGGGGGCAACGGCCTAGCTGAGTAACTAACTGTGTTGTGTTGGGTGGAATCTCGGACACTCTCCGCTGTGGGACTATATCCATAGTTGATGTAATTTGGGAAACCACTTCGGACGACAAAATACGACCTAGATTGGAGATTAGACTAGCAACATCCAATATTGGCCCGCAAACCAGAAAAGGCAAGGATATGCTTGCGCCGACAATTCTTTCTGGCGCTCCCAGATCAGATAGTAAGCCGTCGATGTCTACAACCAACATCTGCTCATTTTTTGGGGCAGGAAGCCTTGTAATGGCATTTTGAACATTGTCTAGTTGCTGCATTGGTGGTATCAGGCTCGACATATTTGGTAAATGTAATTCACCAGCGCTCACTACCGCGCAGACGTTACCAAGTGATTGGATTATGTAGACAATGTCGAGCACTGGTGGATCTGGCTGGCTGCGCTCGTTAGACCAAGATGGAAGGACAGTAGGGATAGCCTTCGCCTGGACCTTAGTATAACCTGCTGCCTCATCGAGCTGTTCCAAGAGCTCGTCAATATCACGCAGAGAGAACGAGTCTCCATCATCTACCTGAGAAAGCGAAGATTCCAGACCGGAAGTTTCAGACGCATGCGTATCTCCGATGGTGTTGCAGTTGTAAACCAATGAGTCGGCAATTCCCAGTTCTGCAAGAAGCTCATCAATGTCATTTACAACGTATGATAGCCTTGTAATTGACTGCGGCGGTGACGGCACCAGTGACATAATATTTTCTACACCGGTAATGCTGCTTTCTGTGTATGCGATTGCTTCCAACGCGTGCTGGCAAATGATTGCAACTGACCCAAGCTTGGCCACAATGTTTCCAATAAGATCATTTGACATGGGTGCCAGTTCTGTGGATTCCTGCTTGTCGCCAGACGCTGGTTCCTGGATAACTCCCTCAGACAAATTCAATGCGCCGAAATCCAGACACAGCTGATGCCTTGAAAAACTGAATTCTGTATCTGTATCCACTGCTACACCGCTTTCCTCTGTAGCTGGGCATGGTTTGTATGATAACTTATCATTGTCTGCGCGATCCATTTCACCCAGAATGCCAATATTAACCATGTCAGCGATGTGGGTCTCAATAAGCGGAACAAGCTCCTCGTCATGTATTTCTTCCTGGTCACAATCGTGGTCCTGCTTCATAGATATTTCCATATACTGCCTCTTGTAGGAGTTTCCAGTATTCGAGGAAGGCTCTTTTGGAATGTGGTTCACCAAATGATTCTCAGTCATAGCTGGTGGCATTTGAGTTGGCGAAATTCTCAGATATAGCCCACTCATCTGTGAAGAATGCGACGAAGATGCTGATGGCAGTGACAGATCAGCGACACTAGAGCTGCATGAGGATTCCACTGGCGATGATGGCATAATACCATCTGCAATCTGCTCGCTGTAACCAAAATCCAGCATGCTTAGTCCGAGGCTCTTGCTGGAATATGCAGTGGGTGACCTGGGATTGTCGCTAGAGTACGAGGCCGGAGGAGTGTGTGGAACGCTGGGTAGAGCTTGTGTGGGCATAGGAGGATGGCGTATAATGCTTAGTGGTTGCTGCACCTGCTGTGACAGACGGGCTGATGAATGGCGCTGCTTCAAACCCATCAAGCCTCCCGAATGAGAATAACGTCGTGTCGTTTCTGCGCCATCCTCATTTTCAACCAGAGCCGTGTGCTGCGCGTATGCAGAGAACTACATTATAACACATTGTAATCAATTGACAACAAAATGCAGCATCCTTGTTTTTGGTTAGACAGGCATTGAATACAGTCCCAAGGCGGTCTTTGATGGTTTTTTTTTGGCGTTGCATTGCAGAAAATGGCAATTTACATCCATGGTAAGTGGAAGAAATGACCATGCAGATGGCATTAACCATCCCAACCAAAGTATAAAAATAAAAGGCCCACAATGCTGTGAGGCTTGTTGATACAAATATCAGAGCATATTTGGACAGGGAACTGTTGTATAAGGTACAGCGCTGCTGATAGCAAGAATTCTGATGGTGTTGTCTATCCTGCAAATAGTGCAAAACACCCTCTCATGCATGTGCAACCGTCTGTATCAACATTGATGTATAGGCTTAACATAACTAGATAATGGGGGAAAGCACATATTAGGGAGGGTGTTTGCAATGCGGCCCTGAAATCGGGACAAGCAATTGCTGTTGCTGAAAAAGAGGAGGGAGGACAGTGGAACAATGTACTTCCCAACTTTTCCAATAAGCAAACCTCCCTGGATTTGGAAACACCCGACTGCAGGTCCCGGTTGTTGTTGGTCTACAGAAAATAAGGTACTTACTGCGTGGCGCCCAGTGTGCTTGGGGGAAGGGCAAAGCGATGGCTGGGCATCGGCAGTAGTCTGGCTTGGGGATGTCTGGTCTGAAGAGGAAACGAGGGCCGAATCAGCCACTGCCGCTGAGACATCCGATTTGGAAACAACAAAACTTGGGGATCTGCTAGTTGCTGGACATTCATCAAGCATAAGCGAACTGCCGTTTGCAATAGCAGCGACATGATTCTGGTGTCGAAATAGCATCGATGAGCGCAAAGTGATGCGCTTGGCTGATGAAAATATGCTACGAACGCTTCTGGTTGAGTGAGATGACGACGGTCGTGATTCGATTGCCCTGTGCTGGAGATGTGCAGCATCATTGAAAGGAACTGAAGAAGAATCAACAGAGTTACTAGCTAATCCTGCCATTCTTGCAATATCTTTTTCAGTTATTGCCTCTTGCTGGATAGTTCCATCATCTGACCGAGATTTAGATGCATCGCGTCGACTCTTAAAAAGTTTCTTGATAGAGTTTGCTGTTGCGGTCTTTGCGCGACGCAGTCCCAGATTATGTTTACGTGTTGATTGCTTCTCAATGGTCCTCGAGTCAGACATATTCGGAATACGTTTAATATCAGCGTTATAAAATATTTGTAATGGAAAGAAGTGATCGTCAAATAGATGTCATAAGAAGAATATAATAAGGAAACCGCGTTTAACAAGCAGTGTTCAGAACAAGGAACAACAACGTAAAAACGGGCCAGGAAATTTTTTTCGTAGGAAAACAAATCGTTAGAATTGAGGTGCAAAGGGTGGAGGAAAAGGGGGATATCCGCCAACTAAAAAAGTGGTGCGCAATTTGTGCAACTTACAAGTGCAATCCATTTAAAGGAAGGGAGGCTGGCTGATGGCTTGTCCATATAAGAATTTCTTTTCATCGGCTGCTGACGTCGTTGCCTCTGGCAGATTGCGTGTTTTTCTTTTTTAGGTCCGGAGAATGGCGTTAGTACGGCAGAAATGCTGATAGGCAAAGAAAAGCCACTATGGAACTGTAATTGGAAGGTGAAGTGGGCTGATGGTTGTATTATGCCACTTCTGGTAACTTTTTACAGCACATACCCGCTGTTAGTGACCTGATCTGCCTATTCAATTGCCTGACTGTACAACACATCGTGATCAAGCTGCGCACTTTCAAAGTCCCCTACGTCTTGCACAGGGATGTCATTGCGGCCAATAATGGCCAATGCCCAGCGGCAGACAGATCCCCGCATGCTGCCGCATAAATTTTGCATAGAAGCAAATTTCAATCACGTGACGCTTTAATTTTTTTTGCAATCTGACGATCGTGGGTATGTTTTGCAACCTTTCTGAACACCTTTCTCCGCTTATTTCTTTTCTTAGCCCCTCATCTTTTTTAAAATTTGACAATAATTACTGTACTCTAAAAGCACTACATCTCTTCCTATTTTTTGTACTCGTTCTTCCGAGCACATGCACCATTTGGTGGCCTAATGTACTACCACTAAGCACACACTTCCTTTTGTTTTATATAGGCTACGTGCATTAACAGCTTATAGGCGGCCTTTCATTGCTAGCTTTTCCTCTACCGCCAGTGTACAGATTTTAAATGCTTGTGTATGGGAGATTCCAACTTTTCAACAAGACATAAAACATCAAAAAGCAACAGCGATAGTATTTGTACAGACTATTCTTGTCAAATGCATACCGAACGAGATCACTTTTGGATACCCGAAGGGATCCCGCTTCAGCATGGGAGAGAACGAAGAGCAGATTCCTCACAGCAAACCCGTCAGCTCTATGGTGAGGATGGTGATGGCGGATTGCAAATAGCTATGGCAGCAGAAATTAAGCCAGCTGGCGACCTTCCGGAATCTGCTGCACTATCGCTTGGTACCCATGACTACGGCAATCGCGAAAATAGTGGGTCGATTTTGCTACCACGGCCACGAAATGCAGCACAATCCTCGACTACTGGCTCTGAAGAATCGCTGACAGTGTCTAGTAGCTGGCCGCTGAAGAATTCAATTGCTGGCGCAGGCGCTGGCTGTGTCTCATCAGTAGTTACATGTCCTCTTGATGTGGTCAAAACACGACTACAGTACCAGGGGGTTCTGGTGGAAAAGTACCAGAAGAGCGGGTACAAGCCATATAAAGGCACAATATGCACACTACAGCGGATAGTTGCTGAGGAGGGACCTCGCGGCCTTTATCGCGGTTTGGCACCGATGATGATGGGATATCTGCCTACTTGGGGCATATATTTTGCTGCATATGAGTCGCTTAAACGAGAGCTGTCTGCAGCAAACGCGTGGCTTTCTGTAGGCCCCACGGCAGTGCATGTGATGTCGGCAATAGGTGCTGGTGCGTCTACGTCACTCTTGACTAATCCCATTTGGGTTTTAAAGTCGCGGTTTATGACGCAGAGTGCATTCACTGACTATCGTTACACTAGTATGTGGCACGCAGTACGAATGATTTACTCTGCCGAGGGTCTTCATGGTTTCTACAAGGGCCTAGGGAGTAGTTTGTTAGGATCGACCCATGTAGCAGTCCAGTTCCCGCTGTATGAGTTTCTCAAACGCTGGATGCATGTGGATAATGAACACCAACTCGAGTCGTCGCGGATACTTTTAGCCTCGGCAGCGTCAAAGATGGTTGCCTCGAGTGTCACGTATCCCCACGAGGTTATCCGCACCCGGTTACAAAACCAAACGGCGCCTCCATACAAATACAAAGGCATTATACATGCAGTTCGGTTGATCTATCGCGAGGAAGGCGCTACTGCCTTTTACCGTGGCCTTCCCACTAACCTTATTCGCACTGTTCCAGCAAGTATGATGACACTTCTTACATATGAGCTTTTGATCCGACTCTTGTAGCATGTAGCTCTATAAAGTCGACCAATAAAGCTACAACAATTTGGGCGCATTGCTTTGACATAAATGGCTGTATAGTTTGAACTCACTATCGTTCCTGCTGAATTTGTTTTGATATGTTATCCCGCAGAATTATAATTGAATGCCTAATGCCTCTATGTTGAAATATAAACTTTGGTTCTGGAACAATAAGCCTTCTTATACTTGCAAAAGTTTCTACTTGTGCCACTAATGTGAATACCCTGAATGCTAGCGTTTCAGTAGCTCCCAATAATTCGATTAGATTCAATTTTGGGCAAATATATATGAAAAGCAGTATACAGAGTAAAATTGAATTGTCAGATACAGTATCTGTTTTAAGAAGCATCAGAATCCTTAAATCACTCTTTTGTTGACAGTGCTTTTTGTACAACATGTTTGCAAGCTTGCATATATCTACATCTTTCCAATTGCTTTCAGGTTCTGATATTTGGAAAGCAAGCAATGTAATCGTTGAATGATTGAAAGATATATGCATACATTCTTCAAAGGTTAGAGGTTTGTCCACAATAAACATACCCACTAGTCTTGTTGTTATTTTACAAGTGCCCAATAGTTGAATAAGATAACTTTCCGTGGATGCGCCTTTTACAGACAGATGTTTGATATTTGGAATGACACGGTTGAATACTTTTCTAATAATTTCTTTTGTGTCTGGCGGTGCTTGTTGTTTAGAGAATTTTTCATCAATATCTAGCCATTTTAATATTTTAGCTCGATTTTCTGAAAAAACATTGTAGTTGCTGATAATTTCTGCAAGGCGATAACAAAGTACTAGCATTATATGTGTGGTTGAAGAGCCATTCCCTCTAAATAGCAAATCGTCAGAAAAGGGGTAGTGCATATACAAGTAAATACGTTTCAATCTAGGGAATGGAGCGGCTCTTGGTAAAGGCAATATTGGATATACGTTAAACTCTCCGTGCTTTTCTAAAGAAATAAATGTTAAGTAAGGGTAGCTTATGTAACTGTCATCGTCAGTAACAATTAGCCGCTCAAGATCTGTGCAGCAGTAAAAGTCAATTAAAAGAGACTCGAGAGAGTTAACATTTTTAAGTATCAGTTCTATTGTGCACTTGTAACTAATGTCCCATTTGCAATTAAGGGATGTAATGCTACCCGGACAAATGTCAATACCATTCATTGGAATATTACAATTTACAATAGATAAAGAGCAATGGGGTTTTTTGATTAAAGAGTAGTTGCAAATTGTAGTAATGCCATTCATCGAATCTGAGTCAATGTCTGACAATTCAGTTATAATACTAATGTGCGAAAATGCAATTGAAGGCATAATCCTTTTGAAATGAGATAGAAGCAGTTGAATATTGGAGCTAAACTTTTTCCTGGAATTGTCGTTACCTTCAATAATTCGCAGATATATTTTTAGCACGCGTGCATTCGGAAAGTATAGACGTGCTAAACAAGTAAGTAAATAGTCGTTGATAGCCGTACCATCTACTAGCGATTGGTATTCAATATTCACATTAACAGTCCGGACATACTTACAATAATAAATTTCAATTGGAAAATAAACCATCACTATATCTCTTGGCTCAAAGTAGAAACTAAGAATTGCTTTGCTGTCAATTACAATATCATAACCTGCCAATTTTGTTGACAGAGCGCACTCTCTCCATGCTTGACTCACCTCAAGTAAGGGATTGATGAAATCTTCGGGTGTGGGATCAAATATAGAAGCTTTATAATTTGGGTCTTCCAGAAGAGAAACCAAATAACTAATAATTTGCCTAATAATATGAGAAGGCAGGCTTTGGAATATGCTAGTAGACATTATTGCCTGTATAAAAAAGTGTACAAAATGCTGAGAGCAGGAGACCAGAGGGTATGAACAAAGAAAGAGTTTCTTGAGAAGAAATGGTAGTTGTTAGCACTTTATGTCACAATTTTAAAAGGGGTTAACTGCAAAAGAAATATAATAAAGGAATTGGCTCATTCTTTTAAGAAATGAGGTAACTTTTTTATTCAAGCAAGAGGCAGGGTCATTGACAAGCAAGCATTGTATACAAGGATTCCGAATCAGATCCAATCAAATAAATAAATAAACAGCTTGGACATAGACTACACGCAAACTTTTCTTACTGTCATAGTCACTACGAAGTCACTGGTTGCCAAGCGCCAGCCTATTTCCGTAAGCCTGCTTCACGCTGTCCCAGAAATTCTGATCGACCAAGCACCGGGCAGCAATTCTAGAGATAGCTTCGGCAGCAAACATGGTTCTTTCATGAGCAGCTTCGGTGCGGGCGTCCTCAGTAAATCGCCTGGAGTGATTCGGTACACCAGTACCAGCTAAATCATACATTCCATGCAAAGTAATAAAGTCGTGTGACAAGTTTCCAAAGTCCGTTGATCCGCCCTCGTTGAGATACGGCGGCTGATTGTACTTCTCCCGCATAAGATCCTCATACATACCACCAAGGACCGGATTATCCTGGTTATCCAGGTACGCATACTCCTCTTCAACCTTGTGAGTGCAGCCAGTCGCCATCGCTGCTGCCTCAAAGCATTTTAGCACACGGTTACGCACTATCCCCAAATCATCTGTATTCTCTGCGCGGACAGTATATTCAATGCGAGAATAGTCTGGAATTGCATTGGATACTTGTCCACCAACAGCAATGATACCGTGAGCTCGCCATCCAGGTTTGAATTGCTCCCGCAGAACACCTATTGTCTGCATGGCGATGGTGGCAGCAGAGCCAGCATTGATACCATCCCAGGGCGCCATAGCTGCATGCGACGCTTTTCCAAAATACTCAACACACATGGACAAGCAGCATTGTGAGTGCCAACTGCCACTATATCCTGGTGATGGGTGCACCATCATCAAAAGATCTGTTCCATCAAACACGCCTTGCTTCTGCATAATAATTTTGCCACCTATTGCCTCTTCGGCAGGTGTTCCAAACAGTTTGACTGTTCCAGGAAGTGCACACGTACCCAGTACCTCACTGATGGCCAAAAACATTGCGACCCCTGATATCGCAATCAGATTGTGGCCGCAACCGTGGCCGATGTGTGGCAGCGCATCGTATTCGGAGCAGAAGCCAATATTCAGTCCCTTATCCCCAGCGGGCGACGTATAGGATGCAATGAAGGCAGTGTCCAGTCCTCCAGTATTACGCTCTATCTCGTAGCCTCTTGCTTCGAGATAGTCTGTTAGGAGTTTACATGCCTTCTTCTCCTTCAGCGCAACCTCAGGATTGTCGTGTATTGCCAAAGACAGCTTGCGGAGCTCGCTGCTGACTTTGGCGATGGCACAGTGCACAATATTGTCAACCGAAATGCGCATGTCGTATAAAATAGAGCAATGCAATTTAAAAGAAGGGAAATATGGAAGTGAAATAGGAAAGATGGAAAGTGAGGATGTAGGGGGAATGTTGTCTAAGCATTGAAGAGACTTGTATCAATCCGATACCCAAGTCGATTCTCTAGTGCCTGGCGCATGGCCTCGTCAAAGACATTTTCAGAGTTTTGCGAATATGGTCTTCTCAGTACTAATGCGCACAGACGGCCAAACAAGCCATAAACGGCCATTCCAGCGCCTGCAACCCATAGTGCAATGCAGAAGGTAGCGTAACTCCATTCAGCCGACACTACTCCGGCTATTCTCGAAAACAACGTGTCACGCCGTAGTGCAACACCGTGGATGTGGTCGTATCGCCGTGTGGGCGAGGTAGCTTCGTGAAGCAACATTATGCGTAGGCCGCGCGCAGCATAATGGCCAAGTATCTGCACGCGATTGACGGGAGTTCCCAAACTCTGATTATTGGCGCGCACGATGTTCATATTCCGAGTTACAAACACAAGCTCCGGAGGAAGCTTGAGCGAGTCGCGAAGCGCTGCGACAGCACGAGCCTTCATTTCCATCTGTTGGTCAAAGTGCGTACCTTTAGTGCTGCTGCTATGATCCTCAGCATTATTTTTGGTGTTCCTAGTGGGTCTGCTTGCATGACTACCACCGAGTTGTGGCGGTTTCAATGACACCATAGTCGAGAACATGGTCTCATCAGGCATTCCCCAGCTGCTGGCAATTCTTTTCATTGCCTTGTTGTCACCGAGCATCGCTGCACGCCAAAACTCGGCGTACTGGCGACGAAAAGTATTGGACTCACGCACATAGAGCCCGTGATCGAGTAGCACTAGCTGGGGCTCTTTTGCATGTAAACTCTGCGGATTCTGTCGCACAAGAATGTTCCCAGGATGCGGATCTCCGTGCACATTCCCTGTAACAAAGATTTGAAATGCAAATAGCGATGCCATGCGCTGCATAACGTCCTTATTCGACCAGCCCTCTTGTGCCAATTGAGCTGGATAAACCAGACTGGTGCCATCGATCCATTCAGTAGTCAGTACCTCCTTTCGAGTGGCATCCCAGAACACTTTTGGAATGTAAATGCTGCGCTTCATCCACCGGTCGCCTAGATTTGTCAAGTCCCTATGTGCCAGTTCGCTGTTGTTGCCTTCGCGTTCAAAGTCCAACTCCTCACGCAGACGCTGCTCGATCTCCCTGACTGACCACATTATCGGAATGTCAAAGGCAAATTCGATCAACTGAGAGCATGTCCTCAGCGCAAACAGGTCCCATCCAATCTGTTTCCGAATCTCAGGCTTTTGGATCTTTACAGCGACCACCTGCGTTGGATCACTACGTAATCTCGCCGTGTGGACTTGAGCAACCGATGCGGATGCCACGGCTTCCGATGAAAACTCTGTAAATAGATCGTCAATAGTCTGTCCAGGAAAACAGCGCTCTATAACTGGAGCTATATGTGAAACGGGTGCTGACGGCGCGTTATCATAAAGTGTACTGAGCTCGCGCCGGAATGGAGGTGGAAGCAGTGCGCTCTGCACGGCTAGGGACTGTCCAAATTTGATGAACAGCCCACCATTCTCTCGACAGCACGCCAATAGCCGCTTTGCCGAGCGCTCATGTATACTGGTTAAATGCTCTATTCCGCGCTCAGCGCGGAAGTTTATCTTGTAGTCGGCGCTGATAATCGCAATATCCCAGAATGCTCGTGCTGTGCGTGTCATTGCCGAAGCCTGGAATTGCCTGTCGTAGACATATCCCACGACCACTGCGCCTGCGAGCAAGCCTGCTTTGCCGGTCCAACTGCGCTGTGATCGCTGCCAGACACGGCCAAAGCCCTTTGCATTCGGCACAAACGTCATTGACGCTCGGTTTCTCTCCTACGTGCGTATATAATGTTGCCAAGTTGATTTTATAAATTGCACAGGCAGAAAGTGAAAAAGGAAAAAATCCACACCCCAAGCCACAACTGTATTTTACAAAATTATTAATATTGGCAGTTGATCTATTTGGCGAGATTTGGCATAGCAGGATTGCGCATGAAATAAGGAGTCGTTGGCGGTGGAGTAGAGAGTAGCCAATGGCAAGTACCAGAACAACAGTCCATACGAGGAAAGCATGTTTATACGCATGCGTACATTGATGGAGACCAACATACTAGCATACAGAATAACCAGACAAACATTTGTAGTCTTTCCACTATGCGCGTGAAATAGTTAAACTGAGTGCGTGTTAGCAGGACACTGCTCGCACTGGGTGTCTCCACATAATGGGCAGCAAAAGCCGGCTGCGCTAAACTAACTGTCGCTGTATCGCTATTTGGCTGCAGTTATGGCCTACCAAACCCTGCACTCGGTAGTCATAGAAGTTATTGTCACTTTCCCTCAAGCACTCCACCCGGCTAAGCCAGAAACGGCAACAGTCGCGCAGGCGGCAATAGAAAAGCATGCTATTTTATGCTAGAACGCTCTTCGATCGCATATCCAAACTGTCTCAATCAGCTAGAAATACTAAGAAAGCCAATTGCCAATCTTTGTTCAAAACCCACATAGCAAGGACAGCAAACTGCCAACGAAATGCACCAAACACCTGATAAACCCATCAGATCAATTGTTCCAGTCGATCGGTCGGTCTGTCGGCCAGGCAGTCATCATTAGCTTATAATTTCTCGATATTCTTTATTCCACCAGTCTTATAGTTAGGATGATCAGCAGCGTACTCGAATTTCGGTGTCGGCTTCTTGGGCTCAACGGGAGCTGTAAGCATGCGCAGCGCACCACTGGTTCGTAGATAACCGTTGACAAACTCCAAAGCTGCCTTTGGCGTGCGTCCTTCTACCAAGAGATTTAAAAGATGTATGCGGTTCCCATCAACACAGGGTACTTCCAGATATGGCACCTTGTTTATATAGAACATGGTTCCAGGTGCATATTTGAAAACGTTCATTTGCATTAGTGGCACGTCTGGATCTGGGGTATACATGTTAAGCAACATTAGCTTGTGCATCTTGTCCTTCTTGCGCCATATTGTATGCAAGCACATTAGCCCATAGAAGGCGCGATATCTGCGATAGATGTCCGCGGCTGACATCTTCTCCCAGTCTATTGTGAGATCATCATTATTGAATTTCCGTGTGTATGTTGCTTTGTACTCATTCTGAACAATAGCGTGCGCACGGAGGTGGGTCAGATTTTCCAGAGCTGTTCCCAAGAGGTCGCCTCCTAGATGTGCCAAGATCTGCTTCACTTCTGAATACTTTGACGTCCGATTCAGCTTATAAGGAATCTGAGCTAATATCTTTCCGCTACAGCTTGATTTAAACGAATACTCAGCTATTGTCACACCCGTCGACTCATCATCCCTCAATATCGCCGTCTGTATTGGTGTCTCGCCGCGGTGCCTCGGTAATAGAGATGGGTGGATCTGCAACATGCCCAAGGTAAACGACCGTGCAAGCCTCTCGGGAAGTATCAAATGTGAGTAGCATACTACACCAATGGTCTCGACATTATCGATATCTCCTCTACGGAGTCTAGGCTCAGGAACCGCCCATCCAGTGAGCGACTGTGGAGATCGAGCGTGGACCTTATAGAACAATTCCGAGGCTGCTTCGTGGATAGGCGTAAGGTTTTCCTTTCTGAAAGCCCCTTTCTTTTCTTCCCTTTTACTCAAGGTTCCAAGTTTTGGTGTTGGGCATGCAACCTCTACATTGACCAGACACGAGTCTTTCGATTTCACAAAGTTGTCTAGCCTTCTAACTATCCCTGCCGCGAAATCATCCGAACCAAATACCATGACGCTCAGCTTCTTTCTTCTGCTGCTTGTGGAGCCAGTATCCCGCGCAGGCCCTTGAATTCCTGTCACTGTGGATTGCCATGCCCTCCGTAGATACGGGACACTGGACCTCTGCCGGCGTATTAATGTCAACATTGTCAATAAATCAGGAATTCGAGCATAGTGCAACAGTGAAACTGCGAGTTTCTTGTTCATGATCTTTGTGAAGCCAAAATTTTTGAGATGTTGAATTTCCAGCCATACAATTCTGTGCTCAGATCTGTGTGATTTAATTACCGTACCGCTAAATAAAGAAGTATTAGCACTTAGAAAATATTAACTTGGCGGGGGTTTGCATGGCGGGTTTGCGCCATTCAGGCAGTGCGTTTGCGTTGCGGGTGGGGCGTTGTTTGAACATGGGCAGAGGTGTCGTTGGCGGTGTGATTTGCGTTGGCTGTGCGCTACAGGCAGTGGAGTAGTAAGCGACCAATAGCAATTATTCTTGTCTTGCAACTTGAGTAGCAGAGACAATCAACAGCACTGGCAATGTCAAACAAGGAGAATCAATATCTGTGGGGCTGGCTTGCATTTGTTTTACTTGGCAGACAGTGCCTTTTAACAAGTATAAACGCATCTCTTATCTCAAGACTCAGCCAGAAAAAGTTACCCTGCCTATCCGCAGGGCAAGGCAGCCGACAAACTGAATACCACGTAGTAAGCATACTCTCCACATGCTTCTCTTTAAGTAAAAATAGATATATGTTATAGTTTTTATGTGGTTTCTATAAAAGTATTAAAAATACAAGAACAGCGCGCATCCGCAGGTATATAAACCATGTATGCATTACCAGATGTTGACATGCTAGAAGATGAGTGGCATTTCAATAGCGAGTACCAGAATAACAATCCACGCAAATTAGGATATTTATGCGCATGTTTACGTTGATGGATGTTGACATGTCAGCATACAGAATTACCAGACAAACATATGTAGTCTTTAACGATTCCAAACTTAACTACACCCTCCTTTACAGAAACACGGGCGACATCAAGGTTGGTTGCATGTATTGTATTTTATTGCTATGACATTGCTACAGGCATCTACAGTATATCTCTATTCAAAACTACTACTAATATGTTTCTGTTCTGTTTCTTGACGCTTTCTTCTTGTCTGTTAACGCCAATCAGGCATGCCAACTATGCAGAAACTTTGTCTCTCACGGCGCAAAACGCAAGATCACTCGCTGCCAAAAATTGTTTTGACCGACGCAAATATTATTTTTTTTTTTGATGCGCCAATAGTTTTTCTAAAAATGGTAGATACTTGCTATTTTATCATCGATCTAGTCATGCTCGTAGCCAGATGTAACATGTCGATATCTGTCTCTTGCTGCAGTAGCCCATTTTGCTATATATAAAAGAAGATAGAGCTTGCCAATGCTTGACTACTTGAAAATACACGACCACATTCTATTAGCAACATACTGCACAAAATCCTAAACATTTTCTTTTTCTAGCCAGAGAACTCGAAGTATTTTATCCAAGATGGTCAACTACACCGCCATTACTACCGCTGTTTTTGCTATTGCTGCCTGAGTTTTTTTGCTGCCAATGACATTAATACGCCACCTCAAATCCAAGCTAGGTCGCCGTATGATACAAACAATCTAGACAATGCGAACATCAAGCGCTGTGGGACCTGCGGTGGATTCGGTGGATGGGGATGGGGCAATGGATGTGGATGTGGATGTGGATGTGGAGGTAGGGGCTGTGACCAATGCTGGGGTCTGGTAAATAGCACTATGACCATAAATCTATCCCTTCTATAGCTCGTCCCCCAAGCTTCAATAAATTGCTAGCCACAGCAATAATACTCTACCATTGTCCTAGTTGAAACCAATATACTTTTTATTAACTAGCTACAAAATATATGTAAAAATTCTACTAAAGAAAACCATCCACAATAGCATAAAATTATCTGCTTTATCACGCACTTTGCTTCTTTGCTCTCTTTCAGGTAGGCGGCTGCAGATCTCAGCCAAAGCCTGGATGGTCTTTTTGTCTTTGACCACGCAATCAGTCAGTTTACTTTCCTTGCCGCCTTTTGTGATATGTTAGCTTATCAGTACTTTGAATTTCAAAGAAAGTATGATTCAGTCAATTCTTTTATTGTAAGTTTGCCTAATACCATGGGTTTATAGCTATAATTTTACTCTTTTTTGGTAATTTTCTTTTTGGGGAGTTTTCAAAACAATTTTGGTGCAGTGCAGTTGTGTTATATAAGAGCAATTGATGTCGCAAATTTTGTACAAAATAAAGTCTCCCAAAAACTCTTCTCGTGAATTAGGTGGTTTATACAGAAATTTATATATTTAGCACATCACTCTAACCTATGGCTTTGATACGTCCGTCTACCGCCCTTACTTTATGGCTGCTTTTGCTGGTACAACATGCAGCTGGAATTTTAACAGGCTCTGGACTTATAAGCTACACCGACTATTTCAAAGATTCGCTATGGAATATGGAAAAAACTCCACCATCTTGCGGAATGCCTTATGTCGAACTTAACCGAGTACGAATTACTGCATTGGCGGCTATGGACAAGAAATTGGATTGTGGAAAATGCATCAAGGTTACCAATAGCAACGATGTATCAAAGTCCACTTACGTGATGGTAGTTGATACTGGAGGGGACGGGTTATCTTTGAGCAAACAAGCATTTAAAGAGCTGTTTGACGTGAAACTTGGACGTGGACCCGCCAAATGGGAGCCCGCTGACAGCTCGCATTGCAAAGGTATTTGGACTCCCGGCACACCACCTATGGGGCATAGTAATCATGTAATGGACGTGGTGCTTAAGAGGGTGACTCGACCTAGAGGCCGATAGAAATAGAAATACAGTGGGCACCGAAACTGCTCCACCTAATTTTCAATTGCCTTTCTTTTGATTGATTTACTATACACAGAAGTGAAGCATAAGATCTAGTACTTTTTATTAATAGTCTGTTTGAGACGTTTCAAATGATATATTTTTTTTTTTGCAATTACTCTACTATTAACTAAATAAAGCTCAGCTAAAGATTTTGATCCAGGTGGAACAGTTCCCGCTCGGTTTTTGACTGAGACAAACTCCTTCTAATATCTTTCTCAATATTAATCAGATATTGCTTATATTTAAGCTACATGCTCTCATTTATGTCCTAAGTACGCAAGTACAACGTTTTTTACAACAAATTTATATTCAATATATTTCAGATCATGACACATGTTCCAGATCAGCAACAGAACCAGATCATATATCTGTTTGATACTGGCCTATCCATGCAAAAATATCCTCACAAACAAAGATTCCGCTGGTAACCGTTAGTCGTGTATGCTTAAAACATTGTCCAAATACCAAAAGAGATAAAGGTGGACGGCCATCCATTCACTCAGATCGAGATCTACGTCTTCTGGTTCGTCTTGTGACAACTGGTGGGGTTGATAGTGTTGCTAAAGCTGTAAAAACGCTTGCAAAAGAATGCGCCATCATCATTTATACATTATAGCACGTTTTCAGCTAAAAAGGACGGATTTAAAAGTCATTAAGAGGAAGTGCAAGCCCTTGCTCACTAACAGACATAAGGCTCGAAGACTGAAGTTTGCCCAGATGTATGAAACATGGACTATTAGTGGCTGGAAATGTGTAATATTCTTTGACAAGACCAAGATTAACTGTTTGGGGTCTGATGGACCTAGATGGGTTTGGCGCAAAGGCTCTTCAGCTCTTCAAGATCAGGACGTTAGGGGCACCCTTAAGTTTGGTGGAGGGAGCTTGGTGATATGGGGGTGTATGTCATATA
>JANBQQ010000208.1:15647-26769 GCA_027577275.1 Coemansia sp. RSA 988 | reverse complement strand
ATGTGTACAGCCCACGCAGGCACCAGTTCCTGAACAACCTGCGGCACCAGCTCCCAAACAGCCATGTGTACAGCCCACACAGGCACCAGCTCCTGAACAGCCATGTGTGCAGCCCACGCAGGCACCAGTTCCTGAACAGCCTGCAGAGCCAGTACCAGAGCAACCTGCGGCACCAGCTCCTGAACAGCCATGTGTGCAGCCCACGCAGGCACCGGAGCCAGAACAGCCATGTGCACAGCCCACGCAAGCACCAGTGCCAGTACCAGAGCAGCCAGTACCAGAGCAGCCAGTACCAGAGCAGCCAGCACCTGCACCTGCACCAGTTCAGCCGCAGCCGCAGCCATCAGGTTGTGTTGGTGGAGCACCCAGCGGGGCGTCGTTCAACTATGTGAGCAACCAGAACTCAAACATTGCAGCATCGAACTACCGAGAGGATACGCTTTATGTAAACCACAAGAGCGCCAACAGTGTCAATGCATCGACCAACACCAACATCCGGCTAAACAGCAATGCTTAGCCCATAGCTTGCAAAAGTAAATGTTGGA
The DNA here is from genome assembly GCA_027577275.1 of Coemansia sp. RSA 988. NCBI lineage: Eukaryota > Fungi > Kickxellomycota > Kickxellomycetes > Kickxellales > Kickxellaceae > Coemansia > Coemansia sp. RSA 988. Next base: position 26,224 of record JANBQQ010000208.1, on the reverse strand, counting down.
GTTGGTACTCTTTTATCTATCTGGCCAGACAAGGCAAAAAGGGAAAAGGACTAGGACGTGTACTAGAGAAGACTATTTGGCGCTGGATATTACATTTTAAAACAAATACGTGCTATCTGTTCTGCTATTTTATCTAGTATTTTCTTGTGGTCTATTTTCTTTAGCTTTTTTTTGTAGCTTCAATTCATCTGCATCACTGGCCTATTCTACGAATTATCATTAGAAGTAACATGTCGGAGGTTATTAAAAATACGGAAAGGGTTGTTTGCAAGTACATGAAGAAGTACGATTGCTCGCATGACTGGTACCATGTACAGAGAGTGGTGCGGCAAGCATTGGCACTTGCAAAGGAAGAGTTGAAAAACAGACCAGTTGATTTAGAAGTCGTGTATCTGGCGAGCTTGCTCCATGATGTCGATGACGCAAAGTACAGAGGTGATGAGGACGAGCAGTTCTCGTGTGTTGATTTTCTTGTTAGCATTGGCGTTGACAAAGCCAAGGCAGAGATTGTCCGTCGAATTGTTGATTCAGTATCGTTTCGAAAGGAGCTGCTGGCAACGGAGCAAGACAAAATGGGGGTCAGCAACCCCGAGGAGCGCGAGTGGAGAAGGGATTGTGTGGAGCTCGCATGTGTGCAGGATGCCGATCGGTTGGATGCAATTGGCGCCTTTGGAGTGCTCAGATGTGCAGCATTCTCGGGAGCCCGAAACCGCACATTGTATGACCCAGATGACCACGCAGCTGACAACATTACGTATGCCCAATATGTGCGCCAAAGCAATGGCACGACCGGAACGGCAGTCGCGCACTTTCACGGTAAGTGGCCGGGTCAAAAGAATTTCTTAACTGTGACATGTTCTGTATTTGCTTTCACTGCCATGCTTGAAAAAAGATTGATATGTGTTTCATGGCCGCGAAGGCCAGCGAAAAACAACGTTGGCCTGACGTCATGGAAACATAACCAAGTAACTGGTATTGCATATGACATGTACACACTCGTTGGTAAGGAACAAGCGACACATTATAAATATGATTGTGCTGGCGAGCACCAGCTTTTTCTATTGCTTTTTTTAGTGAAAGGTAAACCTTAAAAGCTCTACTGGTATTTACAACACGGGAGATTAGTAATAAATGCCATGTGGTTCATTGATGATCTAATGAATCACAGGATTTTATCAAAGCACTAATCACATCAATACTTGTTTCTTTGTTGTTTTCAACTCTAGCCATTTGTAGCTTTCTTCTTCCTTCTTGACTTTAAATTTCATTTTTTTTTGCAATGGCGGCTCTACCATTAGCTCAGCGCATTAGCCGCGATACTATAGAAACTATTTTGCGCTATGCTACAGACAACTTTCCGAGGAACTACTATAATCACCACTTTGAAGTACTAGCAAACAATCGTGAACTAATGGTGCCTATGGCCGTTTGTCGTCTGTGGCGAGCTGCTGCTTGTCCGATGTTCTACTATCAGGCATCTATCTACCAGAGTGTTTATCCCAAAAAGCCGGACTCATTAGATGACCTAGTGCGCTATAATTTTGCCGAGGAAACGGACCATCACAGATCACTGTTGATCTCTTTCGATATCTCTACCTTTTTGCTACCGCCGACTAACCAGTCTAGCCCGATATCTATGTTACGCTCCTGGGGACCTCTTCTCTCTGTGCTTCAGCTCGATATCGACTTCCATCATAAGGGATGCATGCAGATAATCCCAAATGGTTTATCAAATATCTCGAAGAATATAGAGGCATTTACTGAGAATATTAGCGCTGTGGTGCCGAATGCATGCCGTGTAATAATCTCAAACAGCGTTTTCGCCAATACAGCTGCTACAGAAGAAATAATGAAGCTTATAATCAATAATATTGATGCTTTTGTACATCAAGACACTTCTTATTTGCGCTTGAATAATGTGGCATTGTCATCTGAGGTGCTTGCTTGCTCGGGAATGGGAGCCCTGCGATATATAAACCTCAACAGTTGCGTAAACCAACAACCTATCGCCGAGCTTGTCCATCGCAATAGGGAATGTCTTGAGCGTCTGCACTTTAACGACATTGTCTCTGATACCTTGGAATGGCTAGTTTTTGGCGGTAGTAAAAGTAACAATGTATGTGTATTTCCCCAGCTAAAGCATTTGTGTATACATTGGGAAAATAATACTGAAGCAGAACATTCATACAAGCTACCGCTCAATCCATTTCCTAGACTTGAGACACTTAACTGTGATGTACTACCTGCTCCTTCAATAGCAGGTGTGTTACTTGCTTGTCGCTCTCATTTGCGGCATTTGACGGTTCTGATTTCGGATGATCTCTGGAGAGCATGTGAACGCCTCAATGTATTTAAACCTGGTGCATTTAAACGCCTCCATTATCTGAACATTTTTATGCAAACCGAGCGTGTACAAAGCAGCGTCGCACTCAATCGCTTTCAAGTAATAACCCGAGCCACTGTCGAGTGTAGTTTGGGCTTGCAGAATCTTGTTCTGAGAGACATATACAATGATAGTGTTGGCAGAGCGGTTCACAGATTGCGTTTTCCACCTGCACTTAGGAGACTTACTCTGGATACCACAGCATTAAGTGTAGATGAGGCTCTTATGACGTTCCGCTCATGTAGTTGGTTGGAAAGGGCTATAATTAACCTGGATTACGGAATTGACGGTATTCCTTATGAATTTGCATGGGATGATTGTATTTCAGCGCTTCGGGAACGCCATCAAAATGCCGTATCAAACTTATACTCTCTGGGAGTTAAGTTTATAACCAACTCGCATGCCTATAACTCTGCAAGAATGCTAATGCTATTTGCAGAACTTTTTCCAGATATCCGCCGGCTTTATATACCTATACGTAGTTCTAAGAAAGTTTACGACGAGGTCACTCAAGTACTGGAGAGATTAGAGTATAGGGATAATGTTAGACTTCATAATGTTGTCATTGGATAGCGTTAATTCTTCTTTATTGTCTGTATTTAATGTTGCTAATTGACTACTCAAAAGAATTAATTTGTGAGTTGGTCAAAACTGGTGTAAACAACGTGGTCCGAGACCTTATAGAGGTGCCACAGATGATATTGTGGCTGCTGTAAACGAACGCCACATATACTACATTTACTAATAGCTTTTTTGACATGACAATCCTCCAAAGGATGTATCGCAACGAAAAGTAACTTATTTGCAAGAGTTACAAGACGGAGATACATGTTGCGAAGGTGTAGGAATTCAAGGTACGTGGGAAAGGCCCTTTTCTGGGGTAGTTTTGAAGCTGTCTCTCATAAAAGGGGATGCTGTCCCAATTAGTGGCTCGATTCAAACCAAATTGCTGAGCTGATGTGGAACAGAGTGACACATCGTTAGTAATATTGCTAGGATAGGTTGCAAATAAAAGAGTAGTATAGGCTACTGTTGCTGATGTTAGTAAGTTATTTAAGATAGTGAAGAATGTATCAATTATAAAAGATATTTTAAATGTTTTGTTAACTTTTAACAATTTGTAGCACGTTGAATAATGAAGATAAAATATTCAGTAATTGCGCACGTATAGAAAAGTAAGATCAGCTTGAATTTATTTATAATGATTACTGGACATGTTCCTACTATTTAAAAAATTATAGTTATCGCTAGTTTTCCAGTAATAAAATTAATATGGTAATTTTTGTAAATGGTTTTTATTGATGTCAATACAGAAAGAAATTCTAGCCACCGCACGCATTAGAAAGCACCATTGACCAAAGTAACTAAGGCAGAGAAAATTGACCCCAAAGCGGAAAGTGAACGCTTGGTGAAGGACAAAAATAATGACCACTGTTACGGAAAGGAATATGTTGCGAAGGGGCCGAGTTTGAGCAAGGGAACAATGCTCTGATCTTCCCCTGAACATGTGCGGGCAAACGGCCAAACTCTTTTGGTGATTGTTTTACATGTTGACCGCGCAGCAAATCTATAAAAATAGAGCAAGCTGCGCGTTAAAAGGTTTTAATGTTTTCCTTAAGTTTAAAGATAAACAAAATATTACTTTTCTATAAAATCCTTCACCACTCGGGAGGCTTGTAACAAATATTTGACAGAATCGCGTCAATTGTTGTACCATGTATAGTAGTAGGTATGCAAAGAGGTAACTGATGTGCTAGTCCGAACTGCTGCATAAAGCTAGTAATTTCCTGTACCCGGCCGCTGGATGTAGATGTAGCCATGGCGCTGTTGTCGCTGATTTGGTTAAATCTGGCATTAAACTCGCCAGCTGCAATTATTGATTCACTCTGATTGTGCTCCACTAGAACCTGACGCAGAAGATACAGTGCGAGAAACATGGGACACTGTGGCGAGATATACACACTAATCACTATAATTTGATTATGTAATACAACTCCAGCAACACTTGTACGGCCATGTGTAGTAGAAACACTTTGGCTTATGCGTACAGTGATCCAGTTTCCATCTCGCCCCTTACATAGCATGCTGCACCTGATCCGCAAGCTGGCGCTGTCAAAAATTGTATGCAACTAGTACAAAGCCTAGCACTACAGCCACTGTCTTGGCAAATGCTTGGATCTCAACAAGCAGCAGAATGCTGCTGCTTGTATATGCCTCATAGACTCTAGTAAGACCGATATTGTGTTGCAGGCTGTCAACGTTGTGTACTAAAAACTGCATAACATGGTCTTCTCAAGACTGTCACAGAGGTGCAAATGCTACTGCCAATGTATTTTGGGGCAGAGCCAGACGCTCCAGCTCTACATCTACCTTTCTATTGCTATTACCTGGATCAGGTAAATGAAGTTGATTGTTGCTGTAAATCTGGCATTTGCCCTGTCGGGCTGTGTGGGATGCTGCAATTGGATTTTTAGCCCTATTGCTTTTGCACACAATATACAGTCCTTGTAGATGGGTTACTCGTGACAGGCCAACATATAGAATAGACTTGGGCATTTTTTCTGCATGCACTGCGACAGCCTCATGAGTCATTCCTTGAGACTCATGTGTAGTCTGTGGTATATGGCTTGCCAATTCACTATTCCACGCATTCTATTTAATGATAAAAATGAATAAAGGCAAAGAGATAAGGAGAAGAACTAACTTGAGCCGGATACTTACCTTGCGGGTTTTATAGCCTGCAACCCAGCATGCTGGTGATTTCCATACAAAAGCAATCGCCACAGTTGCACTTGAGTTGGATCACGAACATCCCTTGCTAGCAACGGCTGATTATTTGCACTACCAGCAATACGCGAGCACAGAACCGTATTTGCACTGCTGCGCAGCTGTTGTAGTGTCTTCAAAAAGTTTAGGTACAGCAGCAACTTTGGGCAGCACCTCCCACGACCATCGCTGCTGTTAATGAGGAACTTGTACTCTCGCGTGAAAGTGTGTCCATCGTGATCCACTATGGCTAGGATCCTTGGACCAAAAAAGATTGCTGGAAATAACAGTGCCAGTGCATCTGAATTATAAAAAAATTCTAATGGCCGCTGACCTTTAGCAGGTGCAATGGCCACACCATAGGTGCCATCATCATTGAGCTCAACCCTTAATGTTGGGTAAGCGGCATCATCATCAGCGCTGATGAGCAGTGTCTTAACATTATCAAAGATGCCAATATTATCAAGAGATTCATTAAACTCTTGGTCAATGTTGCTATTAAAATTTGCATTCATTCTCGTTAAAATAAGCCTATTGGTGTCAATGTAATTATAAAAAAATCCAAAGAAGATTATTCACATAACCACAAAATAAATAATGCTACAACTTGCCTATAGACTTTTGGCGACACTTGCATTGTTCATTTATAAATTTCAACCCTTATCAACCATTCATAAAAATATCACAGCTAACTATCTAGTACTCTTGTAGAGTCGGCTGCATCTATAGCACTATCCTCCATTTCCAAGGCCCTAGCAATAGTCCAATTTCTGTTGAAGGTGATATTGTTCCCAATATACAAGGGCTGCTGCTCTAAGAACTTTGCAGCTTGTCTGACACTTTCTTTGTTAACCATCGCCACTAAATATGGTCTTCTATAGTTTATTTGCCAATAGATTTGTACAAGGAAAACACCTAATGTATTAGGATTAAGTGGCCGTGGAATTTGTACATTTACCACACGCTGCATTGTTTCTGCAGGGTCAATAGGAACATTGGTCACTGGGCCCAGTGCACGAAATTGCCCAAAAACACTGCCAACAGGCCGAATTGCTTAAAAAATGGCGCGGAGCCAAAAGCCGTTGCTCAGCCTCATTTGTTTCTGCAGTATTTCTGTCATTCGCAGGAAAGTAATAACAATTACACCGGGCCATTGATGGAATCCTAGAAGTACACGCTGAGAGGTCACCATAGCATGTGTGGCACGGCTGGAAGCTGGCCCTGCATTCCAAGCGCTCTGTACCTTGTGTAGTATTAATTTCACCAAAACACCTGTACAAGCATACATATTGGTAGTTCATCAAGTTGATTGCCAGAAAAACTTTTTATGCGACTTGGAAACTTTAGCAAGTGGCAACACTCACACACACTAGTTGGGCCATAATGCTTGTAGTGGTTGAAATAATCCACCGCCTTATCCCAAGGTGTTTGTTTAGTAATTCTTTGGACAACCTGGTCACCAGGATTGTCGTTAAAGATATCCATGACAGTAGACCGTCTATAAAAAGTTTAACAAAAAATCAACGGCAAATAATTTAGCCACAAATTGTCAACTATCCATAGTATGCATTAAACTACAGTTTAGAGCAATAAACTTAAGCATCCTGTTGTAAACCTTTATATTTTATTGCTTACCTTCCTCCAACGGTGCACTTGGTTCCATTGACTCATCAATATCCATTTGGTCTGGATGAGGCATAGTAGCTCGTGTCTCTATTTGTCTTTGACCATGACCACGACCAGTTCCGCGAACATAGCCACAATCACTAGTGGGATTGGTGCTTGGTCGACCAACCCGCCAAGGATATCCACTGGCTGAAGCAGCATCATCTCTCTTTTTTTTTTTTTATAAAAATATATATTTCAGCCAAGATAAATGCTCGGAGGAATGGCAAATTCTCAGTGCATACACCTAGGACTTTCTTGTAGTTTTCCATAGCATTTAGTATACTGACAAGGAGTACTAAAGCAGAACCCAAGGCGGCTGCAGCTTAGTTATTCCTTGTCGAATAATAAAGTATTTTTATAGATAATTGTTTATTACCTTGTAACATATATATAAAATAGTGCGCCCCTTACTGATTATTACCAGCAATCTGCCAAGCACCACATGATGTACTATAATAAAGCTAATACATAAGCATTCGCAATAGGAAATATCCAGAGCAAAAAAATTCTAATATAGAAATATAAGCGGGCGCAAATACCACTTAGAGAATTGCTCTCCGTTCTGGTCAACTAATTAAATTTTGCACTCTGAAAATCGCTTGAGCTTTAGACGGCAGCTGTTGCAGTGGAGATCACGAAGCTACAAAGCAATGCCAGCAGGGATGATCGTTACTAAAAGCTAGATATGGCATTTCAGATATTCTGGAATTGTATGCAAAGACCAATGGTCTGGCAGACGGAATCTCGCGGCCTCCGATGCAAGATGACGCCAACACATATCCGCAATTCCGGTCCTTTTTTATATACAATAGGCAATTCCCCCTCCATACAAAGGGGAAGATCCACTAATATGCACGAGCAATCGCTATGTGTGCATTTGAAAACTTTTTCGACAAATTCTAGAAAAAGAAACCAACAAAACAAACGAAGAGGTTTCTGCTGAATCCTAATAAAAAGGCAGCACTAACGTGTAATTCCTGTTTATGTCTTGGTTTCACGCATACTTTCCTCCATCTCCGCAACCTGTTTTCCCTTACTTTACTCCGAAATTCCCTTACCTCGATGAAACTTGTTTTTAGAGCCTTGGCTACAGTGGCTGTATTGGCAGGGAGTGCTTTGTCCAATTCAAACTATCCGACACTTTATGTCTTTGGAGATTCGCTGTCAGATATCGGCGTGCTGAATAATCTTACAAATGGCCTGGTTCCCCCATCGCCATATTGGGAAGGGAGATTTTCTTCGGGACCGCTATGGAACGAGTACGCGGCTAGACTGATAAACTACAATCTCTACAGCACGGCTGCCGCGGGAAGTACCTTGGATAATGATTTTTCCAAGATCTTGAATGTGCTTTCTACCAGATCACTTCCAGTAGCTCCTACTAGCGTTACAGAAGAAGATACTACCACGGATATTGTCAGCACCACTTCTGCCGATAAGCCTTTTGAAATGCCCAAGCTCGACCTGTCTGTTATTCTCGATATTATCCCAGGACTATCAAAATTTGTTGGTGGTTTGCTGAGCATTGTGCCAGGGCTGCTTGATATTTTGTCAGACCTGATAAACGCGGTAACTTCTATTCTTCCACTTAATATTCCAGATGTGGACTTGACTGGACTTCTTAACGACATACTATCGATCCTTCCAATTAAGCTTCCCGGACTCGGTCACGAAGAGTCGTCAGCACTAAGGAAGCGCATCTCTGGGTCAGCGCAGATTGTAATTCCTAGCGTGCAAATGCAGCTCAGCAGTCTTCAGACCGCCTTAGAGGCAAACCCGGCGTCGAGCATAGGCCAGAAAGATATTGCCGTGCTGGAAGTCGGCTCCACCGACCTTATTGTCGGAATTCTCGGTATTGCGTCTAATACAATTACATCAGAGGCTTTTGTTGAAAGGCTTTTGGGTGGAGTAATGGCGCAGCTTGACCAACTACACGAGATTGGGTTCAAGAACATTATGGTCGTGGATATGCTTGCTATGCAGAACACTCCGTTTGCAGATATTCTGAACGTTAAGAAACTATTTAGCTCAACGGTTGAGTTATACAACAAGAAACTTGCAGAAAGCGTCGAGTCATGGGCCAGCGGTGTCGATGATATTGGATTTACTGGCGTAGCCGAACTTGGCAAATTTGTCGAGGTGACTATTGGCTCCGACAAGATTCTCAAAGCACTGGGCATCACAAACACCGAAAATTCGTGCCTTGGCACTGATATTCTTGGAATAATTGCGAGGGGTGAGGAGCTTGGGCCTGTGAAGTTTGCTACAGAAGTCAAGCAGAGTTTGGTATGTAGCGATCCCAGTGCCAACTACTTCTTTGACATTGTCCATCCCGCTGAGCGTGTTCAGCGTCTGTTTGGGTATTACTTTAGAGAAAGACTTGTTTATGTAAGCAACGGCGAATCTCTGGAGATTGACGAAGAGAGCATACTGAATACTATCCAGAAATATAATCTAGGCACTCCGGCGCCCAAGCCAGCGCGCGTTTAGGATTTTTTTTTCCATTTTCTTAGCTTTGTTTCGTAGCTAGCATTTGCTCTGGCTGATTTGGATATATTCAGCTCAATATGCTTGGGTGATCTGCTTACATGCAGGCATTGTGTTTCGTGGACTGTTTCCTGGCGACTAAAGTATTTAGCGCAGAACTACTCTTAACACCTCATTTCCACAATTTCAGAAATTTCGAGAAACTTAACTGCAATAATATCAATGGCTAGTGGTCTATGTCTTGGAAAAAAATGTACTCACAGATGGAATTGATAATTCTATGTTATTGCAAGGCAGACAGACAAAATGACTATACACAACAACAACCAGAGCACATAAATCGGTCTGGTAGTGTCAATTCAACAAAATAATTCGAATGACGTAAAATTGTACATATTTCTCACATGCAAGCAGAATCTGAGATGGGAAATCGAGATGCGTTCAACTACACAAAAAAAACTCCGTGCCGGATCAGCCTTGCAGCAGCAACAGCAAAAAATGTGCTTGTGTGGCTCACACAGTAGAAACATTTTGCGAAAAAGGAAAGGTTATAAGCACATGGGTTGTTGGGAAATCATCTGTGGAGATATCCAAATGCAAAACATGCATAACAAAGAGACCACACATGCTAAGGAATCGGCCAGTGTTGTGCGATTGTTCGCTGCTTCTTATTGGAAGAGAAGGCCAAATTGTACAGAACTGACTTGGAAAATTTGGTGTGTCATCCTGTGGTCAACTAACAACGCTAAACAAAAATAAAAAAAGTCATGGAGAAAATTATCACACATGGATGTTGCGCTGTTCCTGAGAGGCAATCTTTGGATACTCTCAACACACCTGAATTTTCTTATAAACATTTGCTCATGGCTTTGTGGGAGACCAGTTGAGTTTTGGACCAGGGCCTCTGCGAATATTTGCTTCTAATATCGAACCTTACCTTGTAATCACCCTTCATATACAATAAAGTTTTCCGCCATCTCTGCTCTCGCTGTGGCAGCCATTTTAGCTGTCCATGCGGCAACGCCTGCCGCAAGCTCCAAACCAACCATGTATGCGTTTGCTGACTCGCTGTCGGACATTGGCGCTCTTAAGGAGATGACCGGCGGCAAGGTACCCCCTTCGCCTTATTGGAATAGTCACTTCTCATCTGGCCCCCTCTAGGTCGAGTATCTCTCACTGCTGACAGACTTTAATCTCTACAACAAGGGCGTTGGAAGTGCTACAGTAGACGAGAATTACCGAGTAGTGCTCGATTTTATGGACAATCCACTGA
>JANBQQ010000208.1:0-15547 GCA_027577275.1 Coemansia sp. RSA 988 | reverse complement strand
GCTACAGTAGACGAGAATTACCGAGTAGTGCTCGATTTTATGGACAATCCACTGATAGTGTCCGGAACCCAGGCACAGATCACCTACTTTAAGGCCAATAACCCAAAGTATACCTCAGCTCCTACGCGCAAGAACGACGTACTTTTGTTTGAAGCAGGCACAAATGACTTTACCGTTTAGGCATCCAACATTGCCAGCGGCAAGCTCAGCATAGAGACTTTTGTTGACAACCTGATTAAGACTGTGATTGACCAGCTGGAACAGCTACGCCAAATCGGGTTCAAGAACATTTTTGTCTGCCAAATGGCGCCTATTCAGTACACTCCGGTTATGAAAATCCTGAACATGACGACCACAATGGAGAAAACGGCCAATCTGTTTAACGAGAAGATGCCCAAGGAGCTCGATGCCTGGTCCAACAGCTCTAGCGACCTTAACTCGGTTGTTGTTGCCGAAGTTGGAAAGCTTGTCGAGGTTGCACTGACATCTAAGGCAATATTCAAGGTGCTTGGAATTTCCAATTCCGATAAGCCGTGCATAAATGGTGACGTTAGTGGATTTGCTACTGCCGAGAACAAGCTTGTGGAGCTGCTGAATTTTGCATACAATGTGCCAGACTCTCAGGTCTGCGATGACCCCAGCAAGTATCTCTTCCTCGATGTTCTGCACCCAACTGAGCGTCTTCACCGCATGCTTGGATACGTTGCTTTTGAGATGATTGGCGCAATTCAGCAGGGATCGCAGCTGGATATTACTGAGGCTAACATTCTTGAGATTATCAAAAAGTATAAGCTTGGCACTCCCGTCTCCAAGCCAGCCAAGATCTAAGCACTTTTCTAGTTACTTCTTAGGATTTAGCGACAGCAGAATTTAATGACCAAAGAATTTAATTCGACTAATCGTAACAATAAAAAGTAATTGAAAAAGATTTATTCACGGCGACGGCGCTTGAGCAATGATGGTACTTCCTTCCAAGGGCTGTCAACTGTCTGGCGGCGATAGAGTTTAGTAGCAGCATGCACTACATTGTTACCGATGGCCATCCCAACATCCATACGTTCAAGACAACCAACAAGACAGGCGTCATAGTTATTGTTTGCAATTTGCTTTAAGCCCTCTTCAGCACGCTTAATATGATAAGCTTTATCATCACGCATATTATTCTCGATAAGCTTGAACTCGGTGACAACGCCAAATTGATTTGCCATATTGCCCGAGCTGTACAGACGCATTACATAATCGCAGCGTCCAGTTCCCGAATGGTTTTCACGAATGGGTACAACGTGGGACATTCTGACAGAATCTTGTCGCGGATGGGTGAGCATTCCAAAGCGTGAAACTGCCATGAGCGTATTGGCGACGTGATTTGCATAGTCTTTCTCCACATAACCATTGTGATTACTGAGTACGCCATGTGATGAAGTAGCCAGTGCGCAGAAGAGATCAGTTTTGCCTCGCCAAAGTTCCTTGAGCAGTGCTCCGCGCTCACAGTTGGTGCTATTATCGGCCATTTCAGTGCCTAGTACGGCACGCGCAAACAGGTGTAGCCAAACCTGGTACACTTCGTGGTTTGGAATGCAAACTGATGTGGACATCCACCTCGTAAGATATCCAGCATAGAGACAAAGCGTCAGCAATCCAGGCTCTGAGAACTGGTCATTGTCAAGGGCAATTAAATTGACATGAGTTGATACCAGTGGTACGTGCGATCTATTGCGCAGACGTCTCCCATTTGTGCTTTTGAGCTTGGAAGCTTCGTAGTTGCGAAGCAGTCGCTTAGCCAGACGAATAAACTGTGGGCGATGACGGTCAATCTGCGCCTCAATTAGTCCCGTCGTGCCAGTAGTTACCCAATAAGGACGCGCAGCTGATTTCACGATGCCTTCGATATCCACGGGCTCCGTTCCAGACTGATTGAGCAGACTGCAGAGCGATTCGATAAACGAACTAACTGACCATGGATTGTATTTGCCCCGAAAACGTCCAATAAAATACCCATTGTACCAGTCTCGGATGGTTTGCATAATGTAAGGCTTGTGTGTAGCAATCTGTGAGCACCATTTGGTGCTGCTGTCGAGCATCAGTTCTACTTCGCTAGCATTAAACCAGAATGAGTCTGTCAATGCATCCATCCCGCTGCCTGAATGCGGATGTGATGCTGACAGTATGCTACCTTGGATGTCGTTCTTTTCGGCTGGAATCATACGGATGTCTTTTATGTTATTGGCTCCTGAGCCCATTTCGGTCAGAGGAATCTCAAACACTCCAAAAAGCAATCCCTTGCGCAAGTCATCGTTGTCCTACATAGCAACTGAAAGTAATTATTAGTGAAATGGTGTAGATGCGGGGTTTTTTGCCTCTATAAAGTGTGCTTTGAGTTCTTACCTTGAGCATTGTTTGGAAAAGAAGTTTAAGCGCTTCCTGTGCATCGTGCTTATCGTCTTTAGACCATGACGCAAGATGCACTGTTATGAATGGAATATCATATTCGTCGATAAGCAGGATATAGCGACCGTACTGCTTTGCAATAAACTCCGATAAGTCACTGAACAATAACTGAACAAAGCCAGTATATTCCGTCGCATGGTTAGCACGCATCAGTGCCATATCCTTTGAAAACTGAAGCATTTTCTTGAGTTGTGCTAGTGGCGCTTGTGCGTGAGGGTTTATAGTTATGTTTGTCATTTCAAGATCTTCTACCCAGCGTTGTGCGACAACACCAATGGAGTTGCATAGCTTAACAACAAAATCCCCCAGGGATTTTCCTTTGCACTTGCTCATCGATATATGCAGCACCGGATACTTCATAAAGTGCTCGTGGACAAACTCTGGATGCATGCTTTGGAGCAATGAGTCTTTAAATAGAAGCTCCCGCTTCAGACGACATTTTGAGAAAACATCCATTTGCTCAATATCCTCAGGACTGCGGTTGTCGCTAAGCAGAATGTTATCGGATATTTCCTTCAGCTTTGTGTGCTCTGGGGATGAGCTGAAGAATAGAAGAAGTTGGGTGAGATTGTATGTCTTCCCTGAACGACGTGGAAGGCAAATGCGGCCTGCCTTGCCAATAGCCTCCCAGAAGCCTTTACACACAAGCGATTTATCGACCTTACATACGCCGCTACCATCGATATCTGCAAAGTTAATATCGGCAACAACCTTTGAACCGGATACTCTGGTCGGCGACCCGCTGGGACGCAGTGATTGTGAAAGCTTTTCTGGAGTATGGCTATTGCTATCAGCCTCCTCCTTATCTTTGCGCGACACTCTTATAGGCGTACACATGCTATTATTAGTCTTGGGACTAGTACGCGGGCTATGCTTTTTGACTACCAATTCTGGTTGCTTGGCAAATATCTTTGCTGCGTGCGTATTTTCATCAGCCTCGTCAAGTGGCTCTCTGCGCCTACATTGAAAGTTTAAATACCACAAAATGTTTTAGTACATGGTTTTTAACATCTCGTCAAAAACTGTCAAGATATAATATAACTGTACTTTACCTTTTGCTCACTTGCTTACATGGCGTTTCAATATCAAAACCAGCGCTTGTTTGCTTATACGAAAGATGGCTGGCACTGATCAGCGACGTGAGACTACACAAGTTAGCGCATGTTCACCTTATTTAGCTGTTTGCTTTAGCTACATGTTTACTAGGAAAAGAGGGGCAAGTTAGAGGCCCTGCTCAAGAATAATCAGGCTTACCCTGTAGCGTATGAATCAGTCAGTGTGTCATCGTTGCTATTGTAGCTGCTAGCCCGTGGGGACATCTCTGGTGAAGGAGTCAACATGCTGTGCATGCTAACATTGGTGTTGTCAGTGGTCAGCGACGAAAGCGACCATAGTGATACATCGCCACTGGGTGACCAGTCAAACTGGGTTAACGGATCCAGCTCGTACTCGTTTCTCTTGCGTTTGAGTGTCATTGGTAAAGAAGTAAATATGGTTTGTTTGAATAATACCTTTTTTAGGTAAATGTTTCAAGTAGAGGTAAAAACTAGTTGTATGCTCAAGAAAAAGCTAAAGAAGGTTGTATGTACAATCTGTGGCGGCGCAAAGAAAAAAAGCACTCTATAGTGCTAATGCTGACGATGTTGGATTTTGTATTGGTGATAATGATGCCGCATTTGATGGTGAAGGTGTTGCTCAGCATATACGCAATCACAACTCTCGATTAATAACCCTAAGCGTACACCAAGTATCTTTGATGTACTAGTGGTGTTTATCAAGCTCCCCAAGCCATTGTTGTTATTGCGTTTCCTAATTTCTATTGATTTTGATCATCATCCGTTGTCTCGGCAGAAGTAGCAGGGTCAGAGAATATTTGTGATTAAATTTGCTAGTCACATTCTTCTGGAATTTTCAATCAACCATTTGTTTGCAGATGACACTCAAATGCAAAGACTACCCTAACCAATGCTTTGATCTTGCCTGCTATAGGCTTCGAGTGATTATCTCGTGTTAACGCACATCGGCAGTCATATGATAGCAGCGAATTACCATGACCACCTGACTTTGGTCTGCAAAAAAATCCCAAGCGGAAATTCCAGTCATTTTCTAAGAAGAATTAAGCAAAGATGTGCTGACGAGGTGCAGAAAGAAAATAGAAAAACAATCTCCTTTGCAGCATTCTGCGAGAAAGCGTAGATCTTCCTGCATCGCTTCTTTGGCGGACATGTAAAAAAAATTCGACGCAAAGTGTAATGCCAAGATTGAGGATGGTCATGGATTTTCTGGCCAAGGATAATCGAGTTGAAGCAGCATTCTCTGTTTGTTTGATCTGTCTTCTAGAAGCAACACTCTCATTTGACTGCTTTTATTTGGGCCACAGACCAAGTGAGGATGTTGGATTGGAAAGCAAAAAAATCCAAAATTTTCTCTTCTAATCCATAGTGTTATAGCTACTTTTATTTTTGATATTGCTGATATGAGACTGTTTATTCCAATTATTTCAATTGTCGTCGTGGCTGTTGCAAATGTACACGCAGTAGCCATTCGAGCAACTGATAAGCCAAAGTTGCACATCTTTGGCGACTCGCTTTCAGACAAAGGCACCCTCAAACAGCTCACACTTGGACTGGTACCAGCTGCACCGTACTGGAAGGGAAGATTCTCATCTGGTCCTGTTTGGAACGAGTACCTATCATTACTACTTGACTATGGTCTATATAACAAGGCTGTCGGTGGCAGCACTTCGGACAATAGCCACTCTACTTTAATCGATGTGCTCGGTATTCATCTTCCTAGTACGCAGGACCAGATCAACTACTTTAAGTTCATTCGTCCGTTATACAAGAAGGATGCTACGCGCGATCAGGACATTGCAATTCTGGAAATTGGCGCAAACGATTACTTTGCCGATACAAGCAAACTTGTAGATGGCAGCCTTGCTGTCTCCAGCTTTACTAGTACTCTATCGACAACGGTTGTTAACCAATTGGAACAGCTGCGCAAGATAGGCTTTAAGAATATTATTGTTGCCAATCTGGCAGCCATTCAGTACACGCCAATGGCCAGTCAGGACAACCAGCGCGAGATAACCGACACTATTGTTACAATCTATAATTCCCAACTAAAATCCAAGGCCAATGCTTGGGCAAAGGACGCTAAGGATCTTTCACTGTTTGCCATTGCTGATATCGGCAAATTCGTCGAGGTAACTGTGAGCTCAAAGTCTATTATCAAGGCGCTGGGCCTCACTAATGTTACGGGAGCCTGTCTGGATACTCTCGATACAAAATCGGCAGCGTCAATGATCACTTCTTGCATGAATGATGTCAGTGCCAGCGTGTGCACTGACCCAAGCACATTCTACTTCTTTGACTCTGTACATCCTTCAGAGCGCGTCCAGCGTCTGTATGGGTATTATAGCTGGAAACAGATTAACGCTTTGAAGGAGGGCAAAGTTTATGAGCCCACTGAGGCTAATATGCTTTCCCTAATTAGCACCTACAACCTTGGTACGCCAGCACCAAAGCCGGCCGCTATCTAACAACCCCCTTTTGTTAGTTCTTAATGTCTGCACTATTCATCTGTTAACAATAGGTGTATGATTTTTATGATATGCTTAATTGTTTTAATATAATACTGCGTACATTTTTGTGGCTCAAAGCTTGTAGTGTTGCCAAAGTCACATATGGTTGCAAAGTTTAGAGCGAAAAAAATTAGATACAAACAACATTAGTAACTGTGCAAAAATATAAAGGCATGCAGACTAAATTACTCTTGGCTTTTGCACAGTCTGTTCGAGATTATACTTTTCAATCAATGAAATAAGCATATCCTCAGTTATAGCTGGTGGTTTGTGGCCAGCTTCTAAATTTTGAACATGTTCGGATATAAAATATCCAAACAATCTATGAACACGCTCGGAAGGGTGAATGGGGTCAAAAAAGAAATATACACTAGGGTCATTACACGCTAGAGTATCGTCAGCAAAAGTGATAAACTTTAGAAGCGTAGTAAGATAGAGGTGGTCTTCAAATAACTTCAACCAGCTGCCGCCTACGCAGAATGATTTTGTGTCAGAAATGCCAAGCACACGCAATACATTGGGTTCAAGCGCAACTTCTACAAACAGACCCAAGTCAATAATATCAAATAGATCAAGTTTTGCAGACTTTGACCAACTGCGAGCTTTACTATTGAGCATATCATTATAAGTAGTAACCACCACATCAGCAATAAAAGCACGCTTTTTGCGGATGACAATAGGCGTCCGTTGTAGTGGTGGAAGGTTAAGCACCAGTATTCGTTTAAATCCAACTTGTTCAAGCATCTTCAGTTGCTCGATAACATTATTCGATAATTGCGTAGCAAACTCATATACAGTCATTTTCTTGCTATCGATATCTACCATTGCCGAGGCAGCATCATTTGAGCCAACTTCTAGAACCGCTAGATCACTTTTAGATTTGTTTGTCTTGTGGTAATGCGGGTTTGTACGGGCAAAGTCTACAATCTGACTATGCGTGGATGGAGGTTCCAAAGACAATATCCCAAGTAGCGAGCGGTGGGTGGATATCGACTTTGCTATACCAATCGCGTGGTTGGCAGGAATATAGTCTAATAGGAGAGATAGGTACTCGTTCCACACTGGCCCTGATGAGAAGCGCCCATTCCAGTATGTCTTTGGTGGCACCAGGCCATATGACAAGTTACTTAGCCTGCCAATATCAGAAAGCGAGTCACCAAACACATGTAATGTTGGTTTGGCAGCTGTAAGACCATGCACCAGAAGGTGGAGTATGCTGGTACTCAGCAACATATAATGAAATATGCTGTTCATTATATGTCAGCGCTGTAAACTTCAATATGTCACAGGCAATCAGGTCAAGAAGATACAGTTAATGTCGATATGGCAAGCATTAGCTAGCGATGATGTCCAGAGCTGGAAAAGGCATGCTTAGCAACTAGCACGCGCTGAAGGGAACACCATGGCCGATCGGAATGTGCTTTGCAAGCAAAATAAAGGGAACCACCAAAGCCTGGAAGAGTCAATGCTGTGCTTTGTGCCGTTAAGCAAGATGCATGAACCAAACAAAGAGACAAAGCAACAAAAATATATATATATATGGCTACATTTTCCACACGCGTAAAGCGGTAAAAAGATGCATGGTTTATCGCATGTCTATTAGCAACATTCTATATACAAATAAAATGTGCATCATTCAGCCAGAAAAGAAACAACATCGCCGTCCAGAATAGAGCGGACAAGACGACGGAAAAAGGCCATCAGCACTTCCGAGTGGGTGGAGTAAAAGGGAGACAACGCAAAAGTACACGTCGCGTCTAGATGAGAAGCTTCTCGATCTGGTTCTTGGTAGTCAGGATCTGGGGCTTCAGGTCCGAGGCCTCGTTGGAAGTGACCGAGACAGCGACGACATTACGCGAAACACCGCATGCCCGACCAAGCGCAATCTTGGAGGGAACAAAGACGTACGGAACGTTCTTGTCCTCGCACAGTAGCGGAAGGTGAAGAATAATCTCGATAGGCGAGCAGTCAGCAGCCATGACTACAAATTCGGAAGTACCGCGGTTAAGGGTCTTGGTAGCCTCATTGGCACCCTTTTTGAGCTGCTTGTAGTGCGTAGCCTGCTGTGCCAAATCAAGAATCTTGGTCGTGAACGCAGCATCGGCCAGCGGAAACGCCTTTGGGTTTACAACAACAGCAGCCTAACAAAATCGTAGCAAAAACAAACATCTAGCGTGTTTAGTTAATGTTTATCAACAGACAAACGGTAGGTTGAGAGCAGATACATTGCGCATTGGCGTGGTGCTTGTAGAATCAGGTGTTAAGGGATCACAGAGTTATTCTCATTTTTGGGTATAATATTATGTAAATCAGAATGAGCTGGGTTGTGAATTCATCAGGTAAAAGCAGGTGTTGACCAAAAGGTCGCATCAAACAATCTAAAGATGCTTACCGACTCCTTTGCCATTTTATAGCAAGAAAAGTGAATATATTAATATAATAGCAAGAAAAAAGATAATGACAAGCGAGACAGACGAATACGAAGAGAGCAGAGCAGAGCAGAGAGGATGAACGCAGGAGCAGCTGCTTTTAAACGCATTGGAGCAGCTCCACCAGAGCCAACTAAAAAAATTTTTGAGCTAAAAAAATTCGATAATCGTGCGATCACCAGTGATCAGATTCCAAGGGCGTACTTTAGGATGAGTGGCATCAACGAGTCAACAGTATCGGCAGTGGCCTTGGCCAGCTGGTGCGCAGGACCGTCAGGAAGGACAGAATCTACGACCGAGACAAACTGCTTGACAATTGGACGGAATGCGCGCGCAGCTTTGTTGATGAGTTTGGTGGTCGAATCATCCTCACCGCCACCCATGCCATCGTCGCTATCCTTGGCACGCGTCTGGTTGCTGACAGAAACAGACATATTCTCGCTAGCCGTACGTAGGTCATACAGCGCATCGATAAACTGTCTGCTTAGCTGCGCCGCTAGCGACTTGGCCTCAGACTGAGTCAGTTCTTGACCCTGCTGCGACACAAAATGTTCTTGCTGTTCTTGTTGTTGCTGGTCGGTGGCAAACACCAGATGGATGCCAGCAGCCAATGCAACTGTAATAAACACAATGGACTTTAGCAGCTGCATTTATTGGTACAGCGAATATGAGGTAATGACTAAATATGTAGTGCAAACGTACTAAGAAAGTGTCACGCTCCCCGTAGAAAGAAAAAAAAAAAAGGAGATGCACAAGCAAAGGCGCACCTGCCTTCAGTTGCATATTGTTATATTGGCATTACATATTCAAATGTATATGCAGAGAAGGTGCGCAAAAAACAGTAAAGGCAATTAGGTTGCAGAAGAGGATGTGCCATTTCGCCATATCCAGAGTTAAATCGGCTTGATTCTGTGCATCTTAAATATTGCAACCCCTCTTGTGTAAAAAAAATCGCCAGAAGCAGTGATGGACAAAGTCACATTGTTTTAAATCATTGTCGTCTTTTAAGCAAGAAAATGCGCGTCCAGCATCAAGGAAAGCGGGAGGAAAGCAAGTCAAGCAACGCATGACAACCCGGGATGCCGACGGATGGTAGCAGCAATAGTCGAGAAAGACGGGCACGATAAATTAAGGGGGTTCGAAAGGAGCATTCCTGGTGATTGGGCCACAATCATCCTCACCACTCTCCCCCAAAAAATCGGCAGGGGAGGAAAAGGGTGAGAATTTTCAAGCAGTGGGATTGCTTCAAAAAGGAGGCATTTTGCTGGCAAGCATTTTTTCTCCTATTCAAGTTCACGATTAGTCCCCGCTGTTAACACTTATCTTGTTGTTAATACTCCTCTTTTTTTGTACTTTTTTCTTTAGTCTTGTTCATTTGGTGATTTCTATAGGGATAGTGGTAACTTGCAAACGCCAGCATACACACGCACACAAAAGGAGAATATAGTAATGGCGCCA
Source organism: Coemansia sp. RSA 988 (assembly GCA_027577275.1). NCBI lineage: Eukaryota > Fungi > Kickxellomycota > Kickxellomycetes > Kickxellales > Kickxellaceae > Coemansia > Coemansia sp. RSA 988. The sequence goes on along the minus strand of JANBQQ010000208.1, from coordinate 5,629 downwards.
AAACACTTTGCCAGGGTGTGGAAGCACTTTGAGCGACACGAGCCAACAGGGCGTGCAAAGCACCATCGGGCAGTGTGTATGTACTGTTCGTACGAGCTGTCGGGGCAACCAGAGCGGATGAAGACGCATCTGAGCCGCTGCCCATCCTGTCCGCAGCAGATTAAAGATGAGTACTCGACTGAGAATGCTACCAGCCCCAGCACAGTTGCTGCCTCAAAGGAAAACAACAGCACCGATAATACCAGCATTGTGGGAACAACGACAATGCCCACAGATGCTATGACGTACACAAAACGGACATACGCAGACAGTGATTCGCCACAGCCAGCTACACTTATTGCTCCTGGCCGGCATATGGAGCAACCGCAGAAGCGCAAGCGTCCGATAGAAGATCTCAGCGGGGCTGAAGGCTTAGCCGGGCTTCCGTGGGCGCCGACAGCAAATGCCAATGTTATGATGGACTCATGTAAGTAGCATTCATGTATTAGCATGGCATTGCACCTTTTCTCTTTTGATCTGTATGCGCTGGCCAGTATAATGTCTGTGAGATGTGCACTACTTACCTGCATATGTTCTTTGTGTCCGCTTTCTCTACTTTCTTTTTGAGCATGCGACTTTAGCTGCCATTGCGCCGCCAGGCTTTCAGCAGATGTATTCGCTGCCAGATGTGACGACTAGTATACCCCGCCAACCATCGACTGCACCAACCACTAGAACATCTCAGATGTCGAATGCGTCGGGACTACATCTGCCGTCGGCCGACTCGACTAGCGGAAGCTGCGAGTCATCTTTCATTGGAGTATACGACAACGTGCGTGGATACTACACGCGTCTTTCGCCGTTGAACAAAATGCAGACATCGATTGGGCCGACAATATCACCACATCCGCTAATCCGCGAGGCGATTGCAAATGTGCCCAAGGCGGTGCGCGATCGGTTCTACGGATGCGGAGTGCCATTGCCAACAGGCATTGAGGGACTACGAGTACTAGACTTGGGATGCGGGGCTGGACGTGACTGTTATGTGGCGGCCAAATTGGTCGGGCTGCAGGGAGAAGTTATCGGAGTAGATATGACGGACGAGCAGCTGCGGGTTGCGCGAGAGTATATTACCGAATACTCGCACACGCTTGGATACCAACCACATCTGAGATTCCTAAAGGGATACATTGAGTTTCTGAGCCAGCTGCCCGAGCTGTATCCAGGGTCAATAGACCTGTGCATTTCGAACAACGCAGTCAATCTGTCGCCGAACAAGGAGCTGGTATTGCGCAGCGTGTTTGAAATACTTAAAGAGGGAGGCGAGTTTCAGTTTTGCGACATTTATGCAGACCGACGACTTCCCAACCATGTGCGGTCGCATCCAGTACTGATGGGCGAGTGCTTGGGTGGAGCGCTCTACACGGAGGACTTTAAGATGCTCTGCCAGCGGGTTGGATTTGTGGATGCGCGACAAGTGAATCCACCAGCACCAGTGCGAATTGAGTCGCCAGAGTTGCGCGATCTAGTAGGTGCGACGCAGTTCTACAGCATCACCTTTCGGTTGTTCAAGTTTTCGCGTGCGTCGCAAATACTGGAGCCCACGCGTGAGGACTACGGGCAGGTGGCAATCTATCGTGGAACAATCGGAGGACAACGGGCGCGGACACGATTTGATAACCAATGGGCGTTTGAAGCCAATCGGCCGGTGTTAGTCGACGGCAACACGGCAGTTATGCTTGGCGAGTCGTGGTTAGGCAGACATTTTGAAGTACGCGGCGACCGATCACAGCACTTTGGCATGTTCGCGGCTGATCCGCCTGAAGTGTTATACGAGCCATGGGAAACCGACCATGAATTTGAAGAATACGAGATCGACAGCGGAGGAGCAAGGATGAACTCGATGGGCCAGTACGAGCCAGTGGTTCGACGACGCGGTATATTACCATTACCTACTCCATATCTGTTCAATGGCATGCGGCAGCAGCAGCTGTTGCAGCAAATGCAGGAGATTGGGATTGGATTCGACGACCGATCCGATCCAGAATCTCGGCGTGGCTCGCCTGTCCGCGACACGCTTCAGTCGCCGCCACCATCGCACCAAAACAATGCTGCGCCTTCTCGCAGCTCCTGGCGCGGACAGCAGGCATCATTTCCGCGGCTTTCGTCGTTCTCCATCAGCCAGAGCAACGTGCGTGCAGAGGGAACTTCTGGTGTTACGTCCTCTAAGCACGCTTTGCTGTCGGCTTCCAGCACCAGCTCACAGCGGCGCCAGCAAAATTTAAAGCCACATGATCAGCCCGATCGTCGGTTTGTGCTGCCGATCGATCGTGTTGCCGGTGTTACGTCGAGGCAGCAACGGATTCTGCCGTCGATGCCGCCCCTGCAGCTGGGTGGCAGCAATAGCACGAGTAGCACGGGTACCAGCATTGACAGTATTGGTGCCTTTGAACCACATACTGCTAGGCTTTCTCCGCATGACTCGGTGGATAGCCCAGCGACAGAGGCCTTTCCGTTGCCCCCACTAGTTGACTCTTCGAATCAAAAGCTTCCGCCGTTGCAGCGGCAGCACTCGCAGCTCGAGATATCGTCGGCCTTCCCCACTGCCCCGCCAACGGCCGTGCCACGCCAGTCATTCTCTCCGTCGCCGCAACTTGAGCATCTGAACTGTCATTCTGCAGTGACGATGAGAGCATCCGCAGCCACTATGTTGGAGGGCTAAGCCTTGGGATATTTGAAGATGGTTTGCGCATATTTAGCAAACTCGCCATAAATGGGCATGGGTTGAAAAGAGACTCAGATACGCACAGTCGTTGCCTGCATTTTCTTATTCCTGCATTCTCAGCAGAGGTCGCAGTAAAAGAGGATTTCGCGTGTCAGCATTTATTTTGGCGTGGTCATGAGCATCAACAGCACTGGGATCGCACATGCTCTTGTGGCTCGGAAAGAGCCTCTCTCTCCCCTCTTCTTGCATTTTCTCCACCTCCCACACATAAAAAACCCACCATCCCCTGTTTCTTTTCTTCTCCTTCTACGTTTTTGAAACATAATAAAATAAGCCTGGCATCCGTAGTTTCTAACAATATTGAGTTCCTATACTTTATTCCATAGCGTGGTAGTTGGTGTTACACTTGGTCTCTCCAACAATAGAGCGCAATAAGAAATAATGTCCGGGCTGGGGGACGAAGCACAACAGCCACGTACTGGCAGCTCAAAGCCTGTGGACCCGAGCACGCTACATATGCTTGTCTACTCGTACATGCTACATAACAATTGTGGGCGGTCAGCAAAGGCCTTTGCACGCACATGTGGACTGGCCACTTCTGGTCGACTTGCCAGCAGCAATGCGCCCGAGTATTTGTCAACTATGTTTAACGTCGTTGATGAGGATATTAGTGTTGACGCAGCATCCGCTCAGAATCAATCCACAGCAAAAGGCAAAGAGAAATGTCGTTTGGAACAAACGGCGGCGGCGGCGCCGCTGTCAAGGAAACAGATGGCGACGGGTTCTTCCCGGAAGAGCGAGTTTAGAAAGTCGGTAGGGTCGGCAATGGATGTGGATTTGGCGCAGCAGCCGGGAAATGACGCACGCGATACTATACTGGAGAACTGCTCGGCATCCAGTTCTGCGAGTCTGGAGTGCCCGACACGAAAGGACTCGGGGATGACAGACAATGCATGTGGCGACAGCATAGCCAAAACGCATGACGCCTTCTCGACAGAGAGTTCTGCTACCCCCGGAGTTGCGGCTACTGGCCAGGGTGTTGAAGCAGAGCGTGCGAACGAGCTAATTGACCACCACATCGAGTACTTGCGTATCCGCCAAAGTAAGTCAAAGTTGTTCTGCATCTTTATGCTGCAGGGACGCAATCAAAAACGCTGCCGCTCTTGCCTGTTGCTAACCCGCTCTATTGTGTCCAATGTTCTGCTGCTGCATTGCACCTGCACCCGTGGGATCTCCTGTTCTCGTGCGTAGGTATTTGTTCGAGCATTGAGGCTGGCGAGCCAGAAGTCGCGTTGGATCTTCTGTCCACATACTTTAGGGCCGTGCTGATTCCTCCACCGTCTTCGGATATGCTGGCTGTTAGCTCGCTGCCCCTGCGCCGAGAGTTTAATGCGACACTACTTCGCTTTCGCTTGGATACCCAGTATTATGTCGAGCTTATTGCCAACCACCAGGAGTTGGACGCTCTTCAGTTTGGTCAGAGGACGCTGTGGCGCTATCCAGAGATATTTAACACATGGCTTGAGCACTCGCTTGGTTTTGTCTCCTCAAACCATACCATACACCAGCATCAGAATCAGAATCAGAGCAAGGACCTCCCCCAGCGCGCTGCTTTGGCGCAGTTTAAGCTTATGGCTGCAGGCTCCTCAAACGGTAGAGGCGCCGACGACTCTCGCGCAGATACTCCGTGTGCCGATGCACGGATGCCCCATGCTACTACTGGCTTCAGTGATAGCGACGACATTGTGCCGCGGGAGGAACTGAAGCAGAAACGGGCCGCAATTATGCAACACATAACTGATGTTGCTGCCCTGGTCGCCTATCCAGATCCTCACAAGAGCCCGCTGGCGTATCTGCTGAGTCAAGACCGCCGTCAGGAGCTTGCGGCTGCTGTCAACACTGCCATTCTAGCCAGTATGCGTTTTCCACGCGAGCCAGCGCTAATCACGCTGGTCCGTCAGCTGGCCACTACTAGTGCCTATCTCGTGGGTTATCGCTCATCTTCGTCCTCGTCGTCCCATGCCTCTTCTACCCAGTCGTCCGAGAACCGCTCGCAGTCTAGGCAACAGCCGTGGGGCCTGGATACTTTTGTAAACTCTGACTCTGTCACGGACTCCTTTGCATGACTGTACGCTTTTTAATTATGTTCTGTGCTTTAACACGTTTTTTGACTTTTACAATATTTACTAAATTGCATCAATGTGACGTTGGCATGGGCTCATTTTTGTCCAAACTATCCAGTATTATTTTAAAAATTTTAATTTAGGGAATTCATGCGCCGGATTGTGCCGATGCGCGGTTTTTATTCCGCGTGAGGAGGGATAGGATTTTCCTGTCCCTTTTCGGTGCATGATACAGGTTCGAATCTCACGCAATGATTAGACCAACTTGTCCGATCTCCTTTGAGATGAGGATATCCAAATTAATTTAAGACTACATCGGTATATGAGCGACTCTCAACAACACATTTTTATAATTTCGCTTTTTTCTATTTGTGTCTACTGTGTTGTGCTAGAGTTTTGGAGCTTTGAAATGATTATTTTTGGCATAGCAGGTTTGCGCCACTCGGGCAGTGCGTTAGCATTTTTGGGTGGAGAGATCATTGGCCGCGTGGTATGCATTAGTGTTGACAGTGGTGTAGGAAGTAGTCAATGGCGATTATCCCCGTCTCGCGACATAGGTAGCAGTCGCAGTCAACAGCACTGGCAGTGAAAGCCAAGGAGTATCAACATCTGTAGAGCTGGCTTTCATTTGTTTTATTTGGCAGGCAGTACTACTTAATGAGACCATATGCCCCTCTCGTCTCAAGACATAATCAGCAAAAGACAGCACATCTATCTAAAGGACAAGTCTAACACATACTGAATATCACATAATAAGCATACTCACTACATACTCCTCTCTAAGCAAAAGTAGATTGATGTT
>JANBQQ010000207.1:0-26824 GCA_027577275.1 Coemansia sp. RSA 988 | reverse complement strand
CGCCAATAGCTTTTGGAAAAACGGGTTTCTGCTGGTACATCATCCCCTTGTTGTTCTATAAGCTTTTTTCTTCTCACTTTCTTACTTTCAGGAAAACCTGCATTGCAGCCCATTAACAGCTTAGTATACCCACATTTGCAATGGCCACTCCCCTTGCAGCGCTGCGTAGGCAGCGTCAACTGAAATCCTCCTCAATTCAAGAAAGAATATGTATGCAAACCTTATAACATACAACCAACGCCTGCTCCAAGGCAAAGAGCAGTAATCAGCTAAATCCAGTACCAGGCAGGTGACATACTATTTGTCTGGGCTACTGCACCTCTCTATACATTCCGTTGTTAGGCAAATGGGCCCACGGCCGACACAACATTCAAGCGATGGAGCTCCATCAGACACTTCTTGGGCACGATGGCTGCGTCAACGCACTATGCTGGTCGAGCGACGGCAGGTACTTATTTTCGGGATCGGATGACGCGACAATATGCGTATGGCGTGCTGTTGGTGACGGCGCTCTACTTTGTCGATTTAGAACAGGGTTTTACGAGCGGGTATTTGATCTGAAAGTCATGCCGGCACCAAATGGCCACTTGCTCGTTGCGTGTTCGATGGACACTACGGTCAAAGTCTTTGATGTTTATAAGGTTCTTGCAGAGGCAAGCAGCACCAAGATTGTGTTCAGCAGCTTGCGACAGACTGTCGACACCGTACTTGAAGGCGGCTGCTATTGTGTGCGCACATTTACTGCGCATACAGGCCCTGTGAAGCGCGCCGCTATTATCCCTGATTCCCCATACGAATTTCTTTCATGTTCAGAAGATGGTACAGTGCGCCATTTTGATATTCGCGAGCACCCGTCGGTGTCGCCCGCAGGACATCGAAGACACTCAAAAGAGGGTCGAATCGTTGCTGACTACCATGATATTGGCGCAGAAGTACATGCGTTAGATGTAAATATTTTTCGCCCGGCTATATTTGCGGCTGGAGGCTCACTATCGTCAATCATGGTTCACGACCGCCGTATGGCAAGTACCGGTTTGCCTAGAAATGGGAAGAGTTGCACCACCTTCACGAATTGGGCTGGCGACAGGTGTGTGGTGCGTCTACGACGGGACAGGGCGGACACCAATGACTATGTGTTTGAAGCATTATCGGACGAAATGGTTACGGGGCTGCGGTTTTTACAAGACGAACCTGGCCTTGTGGTTGGCAGTTGGAGCTATGACTTTATATACTTGTTTGATTTAAAGCAATCCACTGCATATACGGATGCCGTGAGCCCTAGATTTGGGCTGCAGGTTAAGGGGCGCGAGCGGGAGCTGGCTAGTGACGAAGACACATTGCCTCTAAAGCGCATGCGTGCGGATGTTGTTTCTTCGCGGCAAGCTGTTAATCGCTCAGGCACAACAGAGGTTAGATCATCAGTTCGCTCATTTGCTCGAGGTTTATCACACGGAATCAGAATGTTGTCGGAGGACGAGGCGCCATACATGTACACTAGCAGCAGCAGCAGTGATATAGACCCCATCGAGTCTAGTGCAGCGCTCTCTGATAACGCAGATAACACTAAAGACTGTAGTCCCAATGATATTTGCAGAATATGTAACAGCGCTGTACATCTACGTGCTGCTGGCTTTTCGTCATTGTTTGAAGAGGGCTGGACTTGCTGCGATCGGTCACTTGCAATGAGCAATACCGAGAATGTCCTGACCACTGAGTCATTCGAAGCATTTGCGGCAAATATGGCCGGGGGTGCTCTACAGCGGGGACTTGCATCATTGAGCTTTGCGCTTCGTAGTCTGAACAACCAGCATATCAATGGATATGAGCGGATGCACCATTGTAAACTGCGACCATGCGAGGGTACACCCGCGTCCGAAGATGTCAAGCAAGCAATGGTTGCATTGTCTGGCGATCCTGCGTTTGAACGGCTACGGATAAAATCACTGCTACACAATGACCGAGTATGTATATATGCGACAATGTTCAGACAGCGGTGGGTTAAAAGGTACAATGCATATCTAAGTGATGCTGATATATTCGCGTATGGCTCGGAGACCATATATGCAATTGGGGATGACATCCGATCACTCAGGAGTCTCCTTGATTCAGCTATGCGTGATAGTATTGCAGCGCTTGAGCTCAATGAGCTTAATATACCGGCGCATTACAACAGGCTGCTGATAGCGTGGGATAGTGCGCGGCTGGACGTGATGCAGCTGATCTTAGAGCTTGCGCCTCTTATTGGGGCCCAGAGTGCTGTGCAGCCCACCGATTCAATGGCTGACAGCGATCCCACGCAAAACAGATTGCGTGCGGATTTTGGAGATGTGATGCATCGTCTGCGGGAGCTTCATCAAAAACTTGGGGCTCATCGGGACACAGTACATGACGAAGCCCAGGCAATATATGTACTGCAAAAAATCTTGACATCAGCAGCTCTGAGCGAGGATGCTAATGTTGTAACCATATTCCTAATCCATACCAATGAGAAATTTTTTGAGATGTCTGCAGATCTGGTTAGAATATTGGCCCATGATGCGTCGCTGTTGCTAGATTTATTTGAACAAAATAGCAAACCCCTCGTGGTAGAGCCACTTGGTGGAACCAACATCTCCAGCTATCTATCAGCATTACAGGAGCTGGTAATGCGATGGAAGACGCTTTCGATGGAATTGCACGATTATGATGCAAGCATGTATGATACCGAGAATTCGTTGAGATCGCCCTTCAAGGGTACTCTATTTCATAATTATTGCGAAGTAGCTGCAGAGCCGCATGTGTATATGTGGCATCGCCATCTTCGTAGTGAGAATGGTAGTGATGCAGATATACACGCTGGTCTTCCGGGGGCTGGTGATTTTGACCTGCCTCTGTTTCCTGCCAATGGCATATACTACCCCGATCCCGATGATCAGCTGAGTGTGTCTATTGCTAGAACTGTTAGTTACGACTGGGAGGCCAATCGGGAGCTAACGCAGCAGTCTGAAACGAGCCTCGAACATCCACCCCTTCAGCCTCATAATAGAGCCGTTGGATCGGATGTCTCGATGAACGGTAATGCGACTGGCAACGGATCATCACCTGCATTGCAGAATTCTACGGGATGGCCTCGGGAAACGCGCGAGTTTCTACCAAACACATGGAATAGCATAGAGACAAACCCATCAAATTATTATAAGCATCAGCCAGATCTGGAGTCTAATTCTTATGTCGAAGCCAATATTCATCATCCGGTGCCTATTGTCATGCCTTCTCGACGGTACAGAGGGCACTGTAGCTTTCAAACCGTAAAGGATGTAAATACTCTCTTTGGCAATTACATTGCATCAGGCTCGGACGATGGTTGCCTCTTCATCTGGGATCGGACGACGATGGAACTTGTGCAGATAATCCGCGGAGATAGCGAGATTGTAAACATTGTTGAAGGGCATCCTACACTTCCTATGATTGCAGTTTCTGGGCTTGATAGTGAAGTTCAGATATTTCACATTGAGCAGGGCGGCCCTGCGCCAATACACCGGCGAAACTTTCCTGTGGTGAGGCAAGCGCAGATAGTTGCTGCCAATATCTCCGACCCTGCCGCTCGTGAAGCGTGTGTTAGCATGGCATATACCATCGATCCCTATTCCCAAGATCTGGAACATGCACATCACTCTCCGCTGCCTACCCATTTTGATTTGCGAGTATTCCTTGATACTATTGCGCGGCCTTTCCCGGCTGTAAGCAAAAGCAAGCTAGCGCAGATTGAACAAATAGTAAGCAGCAATGAGGACATGCGCCTCGGAGGGCTTTCACACACTACATTGACACACCAGATACTGAATGGGTTCTTGTTTAATGGCTTTGAAGGAACGGACAACTATGAGAGTAGCAACTACAGCAACAGCGAATATAATGAAGACAGTATCGACGGCGGCGGTGGCAGTGAAGATGAAAGCACCACCTCGGATGTTAGCTCTTCTATGTAGCTTTATGCAGATGCGGAGAAAATACACGCTCTCCATTTATCTTCGAAGCACCGTATCTAGATCGACTTTGGCCAGGCCGTCGGCTGTGGTGCGGACCGCCGCATTCCACCTGGTTTTGGCAAGCGGAATTGCATTGCTCGATAGACGCGCTGCAAGCTGTCGGTATATGTTCACCGAGTTGGGCTCTGTATCCTTCCACATCGGTAGTGGCTACAGTCAATAAGGTATATATACAACAGCAATTGGTTCATGGGCCGTTAATACCTTCGCTTTTTTGAAAGTTACGATGTGAGCGCTCTATCTATTTCCATGGAGCCGGAAAATATCGCAGAATTCTCACCTGATTTCCCTTGGTAACCGCACGCTCCAGCTCCACTGAAGCCCGCCTTAGTTGGTAGTCAGCAAGATGGGCTTGTGCTGAGAAATATGCAGCGAATGCGCATACAGCACCAGAACCAAGTACAAGTCCAGTGGTAAATGCAGCAGCAAGGTTGGCCATTTGTAGATTCAGCTGCTTGCCGTATGTATTAGATTTTTTTTCTGAAGAAAGTAAAGGTTAAATTAAAAGGCTGTGGGGATGGGCAGTGGGAACTCCAAAAGTATTTGCTGTTGCAAGGTCGATGATCCAGGGAAGTGTGATTGGCATTGGCAACTCAGATGACAGCGACTGGCTGCGCCGAGTATGGTACAGAGCGAACTGGCGATATAGCGGATCTGGAATCAGATGCTGTTTGATGTGAAACTTCGGTCACAGCCTTTGACGAAGCAAAGACAAACGGCCAGTCGGAAAACTTGGTCTTGAAGATGACATGTTCCGAACCGTGAAGTTCATGCCATACTGAAGCAGACTCTGGGCGGGGTGGAATGCATGCATCCTTTACAAGCATACTGGCAAAGTTGATAGCGCACCTGCGGACAGCCATGCTGCAAGGCTCATCTCGCGACCACACAAACACATCCGACCAAGTATCCAAAACCACCACGCCTCCCACAGGCACCTTCGACAACGCTGCTGCATTGACATATGTGTCTGTAGAGATAATGGTGGCAGGTGGAATGGTCTCCCAGAAACCATACATTACCTTGCGACGCTGGAGTGCTCGCTCAAAGTTCATGTCGTCACCAGCCCTGCTCATCGGCGTGATTTGGCTATATATCGTTGACATCTCGGTTGGTAGAGAAACATGGCTGCCATGTTGTGCAGCATATAGCTGCAAAAAGAACTTTTTACGCGCACTGTCCGCTGCCGCCGACTCGTCTATGATCACGACTGCCGCGCTACCTGTCAGCTCTCTGTCGCGAATCTCCATCGCAACCCGTGTAATGGCATCCCGCTTGATTGGTGACGAGTGAGCCCCAAGCCATACATATATCTCGCGTGAGGTAAGCGAGCAGACTGAGTTGAACCTGCTAATGTTACACTCCTGATGACCAAGCAGCATAGTATCTTTTGTTGGTATGAGCATATCTGCATTGTGCTTGGGGCTGTGATTTACAGTGGTCCTCCCTCCTGCCGAACGATGTGCGATGCCCATTGACGTCTGATGCTTGTCGTGGTTGCGCAACACACACGGGTACAATAGGAACGTGTCTTTGTGGTTCATTGAGGAAATGTCCGTTGGAACGCTCACCACGTGGAGATCTGTCGTCCCCTTACACATAAGCATTATCCAGCGCCTATTAACCTCATCCTCAGATCTGCAGTCGTTGGTAGATAAACAATCGCTTATATCCTCTTGCTCAGCCATCGCATGACTAGACCTAGTTAAAGTAGCGGGTACAGTATTATCGGGTATCTTTGGCGACTTGCGCGAGACAGGCATAAGACTGGAGCGTGCCAACTTTGGCTGCGATGAAGCAGCAGCTGTGGGCGAGACCATATGACGCTTCTTTGAGTCTGGAATAAGCAGTTTTTTGGCAACTGATTTAGATGACATAGTGCGCCGGAGTCTCGTCAGTATTGGCGCGCGCGTCGTTTGGCAGCTTGAAGAAATGGGGGGATCGTCTTCGAGCAATGAGATAGGCCGGTTTACCGATTCTGACGCATCTGTATGGCCTCCGATCGTTGACCTCCGCAAAAGTGGACTTGATGGAACTGAGGATTGGGATTGTGTCGGCGACTTTGAGCGTGCAGTTCGAAAGTGCCGCCTCCACCAGCTTAACGATGGTTCTGTACTTGTAGTGGTAGTGGTGCTACTATCACTAGCAACACTGCCATCTCTGCTGGTGCTAGTGCTAGCGCTGCTTTTGCAAGAATCCGAGCGCGAGCATTCAGCAGTGGATTTTGCGGAGGCAGTTAGAGACGACATATCGCATTGGCCGTCGAACCCGTTGTCTGAAACACAATCAGCACTGGAGTCTGAGTCGTTGCCATCGTCAGTATCTTTGTCGTCACTGATACTACCGAGCACCGACAAACCCGAAGGCTATTCAGCGCGGTATTATAAACAAAACAATAATGGTGCAAAGCAAGTGATGTTTAGTGCAGGGAATTGTAGATTTTCTTAGCAGATATCGGACAAATGAAATGCCCTCGTGAACTATCGTACCGAACACTGACTGACAGCAGCAGTAGCAGCAACAAGAATGGTATTTGGACGCATCTGCCAAAGTTTGCAATGGAGTAGGATAGCTGCAGATAGCATCCGAAACAGAAAACAACCGAGATATCAAGCCATTGAGGAACAGCTGCGGCCGCTCTTTGGCGTGACAGCGGGGAGGCTGCGCATTCCTAGAGAATATGCGCAGTCGTTGGTCACCAATACAGCAGCAACCACATGCCAAGAAGCCACTGCAGGGAAACACATGAATGCGCATACGCACACGCCAATACAACTGCAACACACGCCAAGAACAGAATGCGATGCTGATGCAGGGTGCTGTGCGGGGCGCTCGGACAAATATAGTGAAATGAATAGAGTGGATGATCTTACCTTACTGACGAGACCTGAGCCCTGAACTTCCGCATGAGAATTGACCAAGCGCTCGATGCACGCCCTGCTGCTGATATTCGCACTGCACACCGAGATTTGCGCGAGACATGCGGTGTCAGCCGACCTACCATGGCCGCTCAAAGATTGGATTGGCTCTGTGGTGGTTGCTGCGGTAGCTGGCGTGTCGTGGGGGATATTATTAGAGTGGGGTGCATATGCTGCTTCCGTAGCTGGCCGCTTCATCTGCCCGAACTCTGTGGCTGATCTCTCTTGATTGCCATTAGCATTTCCATTCTCGGCCGCGACGCTACCAATTAGAAGACTCTCCTGCGAGGATGTCGAGGCACCCTCAAGCATAAACTCAAGGACGTCATGGCAGAGTGGTGACCGGCGGCGCACTCGGTTGTACCTGTTTGTGATATCTCTAAGAGCTGCACTGGGTGGAGGCGATGCCCGTAGAGCTCTCTGGGTTGAGCTCTTCGGGCTATGGAATGGCTTTATTACACCAGCGTCACAATCAAGAACTTCAATGTCCAGTATGGTGGTTGGCTTTTCTGTGTTGGTTGCGGATATCCGACATGGATCAGAACTGATTGGAGCACGGGCTATCATGTTTGCAAATGCCGATGGGATATGACCAGATAGACAAATGCGGAACGAGAAATAGTTAGTAAGAGGGCTATGGATATATACAGAATATCGCCGCAGCAAAAAATAGCGATAAGGTAGAGAAGCACAGTCCTTCTCTAAACAGGAACTTGGACAAAATAGAACAAAAGTAGATGAATAGCAGAAGCTGTAGGAAAAAAGAAAGACAAAATGTAGAGAGAGAGCACAAGTAGTCGCTTATATGTGCAAAGGGCAGGTTAGGTCTCTACGTATTTGGTTCGATAAATTCCAGCTGCAAAGGCGCAGCACTCGGCCTGCGCAGCGGCGATGAATAGCGTGATGGCAGCAAAATGCTCCACAAGGAGAATATAGTTTCTGAGCACAAAAAAAACTTGTAGACCAGAAAAGAGCACGCAGACCTTTTCTCTTCAAAAGAACTGCAGTGGGGAGGTACAAACGAACAAAGATGGCGAAGAAGACCATTAAGGAATAAAGGACCAAAGGTCCATTATAAGCATTAAAGGGGAAAAAGGAAAGACAAAAGGAGGGGGTTTAAAGCGAGCAATGATGCAATATGATATCTCCAGTACTTTTGCTCAGACGTTTACCCCTTTCAGACGCATGAGCATTAGAAAAGTGGAGTACAAAGCATCACAATATATGAGTGTCCGCGTTTAAAAAAAAATAACAAGGTCAACTGCATGCCACTCCCCTCAGTTGCCAAATGTTAAAAACGATAACATGGCGGGTGATCTTCCAATTCAATTCTCCGAAAAAGAAAATAATAAAGAATGATGTCCCGGCTTTGGAAGCGAGAAACTGAGTGCTGGCATTACTGTTGATAATGGCATCAGCCAATCTGCTTGGGTGGCAGACAAAAGAATGTTGACGGCTGCATCTGTGTGCTCAACACCAGCGGACTTTACCAATAAAGGTAGCAGATTGAATAAGCACATATACATATGGCCCACAAAAGGCAGCCCAAAACGCTAAGAGAGTAAATTTAGGCACAATCATAACCAGCTCAATGGTGGCTTTGTCTGGCCTTGTGCAGGGTTTCAGCAATTGTCTAGCACATCAAGACAGCACTAACACTGAAGCTCTATCAACAAGTGCGCATTACTTCTTATCCATTCAAAGGAGCCAAGTGGGAAATTAAGGCAACGGAAAGTGGTGGAAAATGGTGCCATGGCATGCCGAGGCAGCCAGTAGACACAGCGGGTTAAACATGGCAATATTGCCCAAATCTCAATTGACCGACTTACCTAGAAATGCAGTGGTCGACAATGCCATCACGGCAGGATCACTCAAGGAGGTCTTAGAAACACCAGGCGCTTTCCTGTGGATTGCTGATGGTCTATTTGCTGGTATCGTCTCAGTGGCAATGGCTATTGGGGCATTCACGTCATTTTCCAGAATCGACGTGTCTGTGATTGAGGATGATGGGGAGAAATGGTTATCTGCGCTAAGTGTCGTGGAAGATACATCTGTGTTGATTTCCGCTGCAATTGCTTCGCGAGCTGGACTTCCTACATATGCAAATGCGTTAGTGTTAGAAAGAGATGTTGCTAGAGTTTGAGAATAAAAGACATATAGACTTTAGACATAACAGCGTATTAGTTGAGGAGACACCATCGTGTTCACTTACCCGATGCAACTTTGTTCCTTAGGAGCATTCTACAATCTAAATGATTGCTCAGCAAGCAGCTACGATCTGATGAGACTGCCTCTGGCCGAGATTTAATGGATATGTTGCTTGAGCAGTGTTCCAAAGTGCACTGCGTCGCAATACTGCTACCTCCTGCCACAGCATCAACGCAGCTCCCGCCCGGACCTGCTCTGTGTGCGGGCTTCTTGCAGCCAATAAGGCTCATTTTGTCTTCAATAAGCTCGCTGTCGGAAATGGCAGTTGGTTTGTTTCTTTTCCAAGTGGTGTTGCGACGCACCAGTATCTACAAATAATAAAGTTTCCCAGCTGCGCAAGCCAGTGGTAGAATGATTTGTACGACAACTTTAACAAAAGTAGCTCTAGACATGCATTCCAGAGAACAGGGCGAGTCAATGTTCCGTGATAGATAAAAAGTCAAGGAGGCGCGGGCGACAGGTTGGGAATATAAAAAATTAAATAGGATGCATGTCCATGACGAGAAATGCAATCCCTCATATTCTAGAGATATGCCTAGACCCATTCTGGAAAGCTGGCGGCTTGAGCCAAGCGGTGCCACACGGGACACTGTACCCAGAATGTATGCGAGTCTCAAGCAAGCAATTTGCCTTCACACGCGACGAAGGCCACATCTCTATAAGGAAACTGAGGCTGTGCTTCAGGCCTGTATTGGTGCATAGACATACAGACTCCGAATGGCGGCACATTCCCACCCCTTGTTTACCAGACACTGCCGCAAATGGCAGGGAGTTCCTGAATGCACGCCATCGCTGGTTGGTGGGACAATGAGCTTACAATATCTTGCCAGTGCAGGGTCCCATCTTCGTCTGAAGGACATGTCATTGCGGTTGCGCGATGGCTCTCGAACCACTTGGGCAGAGACACTTCTTGTGGAAAAGCACTGCCTTTCAGTGCAGGCAGCATCTGGAACAGCACTGCTTGGTGGAGTCTCCGAGCTGTAATGCGTGGCCTTGGACAACAGTGGCGAGCCCCAGGCGTCTGGGTTTGCAGCGGATGCGGCTGCGACTGCCGTAGCGGCGGTGGCTCCGTTTGCACCAACGCTGTATTAGTGCGGTCGGATGCAAGCAATGCTTGCACGATCATTGGCTGCACCTTCCGATGAAAGCGCCACTGTAGAGTCTGCTGCAGCATGTGCGTGGTCAATTGCCGAGAAATGGATGGCACCATACCGCCGCTCTCTACTATTGCTTGTAGGCAGCCATCAAGCAGAGATGATTGTTGGAGGTGAGCGCTGGGGACTCCATACGCTCTGCCTATCCGACGCGCGCCACAGGATTCGCTTGAAAGCAGTGTGGGCATATGTGGGAGATGGCCGAAGGATGCGGATAAACAAAGAAAGGCGTAGCTAATAATATGGAAACAGACTCTATACTTTGGAAGGTGGAGGCAGGCGAGAAAACGCGGCGACTTTTTGACCAAAGCCGTGCTTGCTGTATGCGCAACGCGCAGGCAATGGAGAGAATGCAAAGAGCCCACAAGTGGACCCAGCCTGGGATCATGGCCCACGATCTTGGGTGGTTTTTGAGGGAGGGGCTAGCCATTCTCGCCCATACGACGGTAGATAAACTCCAGACACATCTGGCTCACTTTCGCTAGCGGAAACAACAGCCTCCCTGCACCGTATATGCGAGTGAACTCGGTAGTGCTGCGAGTGCTCACAAGTGCCGCTCGTACGGCCTCTTCCTTCTCAGCGGCAGCTTCGTCGGGGCTTGCGGCAGAGTTGCAATGTGCTCGCGCTGAGCTGGTGATGCAAAGGATGGGTGCGTGCACCAATCCCCACGAGCGGCGGTCGAGCTTGTGCCACATCAGCGAGTCGGCAAGAACACCAGGCTTGCGTGAGCCCCAGTGACTAAAGAACACGCCGATACCCTCATACAGGCGTGCCATTGTTGGGTCGTCCTTTATCTCCGCTGTGCTTTCGGTGCCGCAGATTTCAGACACCGCTTGCAGAAAGTATCCGTCGTCGGCTGTACGCGCCAGCGCGTTGTATGCCGCCCGCGTCCGCGCCCACTCGGGGCCTAGCATGCCGATCCGCTCGACCAGTCTCTGAGCTCGGCTAGGAGGGGTGAGTTGTGGGTCGATCAGCGAGATAGATCGGACCCGCCTTCGGAACCCCGCAAGCCCGGCCATCTCTAGTGCAATTGGTGCTGCTATTGAATGCGCAATGATGTGCACCGAAGGAATGCGCAAGCTTTCGACAAGCCGCACGATGGTTGCCGCCTGCGCAAAGAATGTGGGCGAAGGCGAGGGCGACGACTCCAGGTAACCAGGCCGTGAGATGCTTAGCATGCCCAGAGGCGGCATTGGCACCGCAAACCGGGGCTGCTGCTGCTGCTGCTGCTGCGTGTTGGGGTTTGAAATCGAATCTGAGGGCCATCGGGCGATTCGTGGGAGTCCCTCGTTCCCTACTACGTGACCATAGTTGTCATCGAATGCGGTGGTTCTATGTTGCATGCGCGGCCGCTCCTGCACGTTGTAGACTGAATACGAGCCGAATCGGCTGGGCATCAGCGGGTTGTGCAGCTGGTGCATGTGCGATAGCCCACCAGCAACCCAGCGCGCGACATCGAATCCGCCAGGGCTGTCTCCGTGCAGGAACAGGACGCAGGGAAGGTGACTGAGCCCAGGCTCGAACGACGAGTTGAAGCGCGGTGAGTCTGTCATAAAGGGCTCAGGGAAATTCAACGTTGAGTCAAATGCATACTGCAACGTCGCTGTGGCACTAGCGCTCTGGTATGCAAGATGCTGGTCGTGCGCGTTGTCTCGCTGTTGCCGCCTTATGTGCGCCCCTGAATCCGCCGTGCGAAATGGCTCTGCGCTGAGGGTCATCGTCATATGATTGAAGCGCAGGAGTTTATCGACATGGCTCTTCCAGCGCACGAATCCACTCGCCATGCTCGGCGCTGAATTCGCCTGCGCTTCTGTGGGGGGGGGGTGTTGAAAACTGAGGTGCAATCAGAACAGACCACAATGTATCAGGCTTCAAAAGTAGGCCAATCCGCAGGTATTTACTGGTTTTGGCATTGCAGATTTCTGGTGGGAGGGAAGTGCGCTTGCATTGTGGGTATGTGAGAACGACGCTTGCTCATGGGCAGACGGCATTGCAGTCTTGTTCCCAGTTTAGGGCAGTGGTGACTACCCTGAATGGTGTCGTGGGCTTCTTGGAGCTCGTCTTGCGGCACTTTGTGTGCTTCTTGGACTGAATAGCACGAGGAGGGCAGCAAACGGCTAATGGAATGCGCCAATAACATCAGATCAGTTGTTGCTGACGGACGGTCAGTTGGTCGGGCGGTAGTTTTTTTGCTTGCATATTAGAGCCTCATACCTCCGTTTCAGGGACATGGGAGCCATTTTTTCAATGAGTCTTGAAGGACAAGAGTTTGGACTTTGGTCAAGTCGTAGCTCATCGCGGCTTAGCTCGGAGACAGCACTTTTCGTTTGTTGTGCCTACCCCTGCACTATTCAGTAAGGCATGTATCTGCCTCACCCAACTTAAAAGCCCTGCCGACGCCTCTCTGCTCTCTTGTGTTTCCCTATTCCATGTCTCGGTGTTTTGTTTGCCTTTTCCTAAACTTCTCCTGACCCCGACTTTATTTACAAGCAAACCATCAACTATATTCAAGCCAAAAATACTCGTGTATCTACCTAACTATGTCAGCCGTCGAGACCGAGCCACAGCCTTCCAAGGCACCCGAGGTTGCTGTTGAAAGTGGCGACCATAGTCACTGCGGATGCGACTCCAAGCACAACCAGAAGCATGTACACAAGCATCAAGCGAATAGGACCACGCCAACTGGCACATCACAGGCAGCTCCAAACGAGCCTGTAGCGGACACAGCGGAGACCCAAACGGAGGTGGTGGTCCATAAGGACCATCACGACCACAATCATGGACACGACCATGGACACGGCCATGACCACGATCATGCCCACTCGGGTCAGGCAATTCAGTACAAGGAGGCCCCTCCACAGTTTGGACTAGCCACACATGTTGACGGTGAGTTACAACCATTTGCCACAGGCCGCCTATTAACCGCAAGCAGTATTGTTTGTTATCTACAGGCTACATAACTAAACAAGCCGCCCCTTCAAACGCACAATATGTGCCTGGTTGCCAGCCGTTCTCACTATATAGAAATTATTCACACAGAGTTCGGATACGTCAGTGGGTTTAAACCGTTCCAGCTCCATGCGCCTGGAAGCTGCCTTGAACCCCTTGCCACAGAAAAGCAGGCTTCCAAGTAGGATCTCCATATTTTACCTAGAAGCTTGGAGAATGTGTTTAGGGCGATACGCAACGGCGAAATCGTAGTGATATAGATGCTGTCACGGCAAAGCGGAGACACTAGTCGCGTTGAACTTTATTCTTTGGCGCAGTGATAGTTTCCGCAACAAGTTTTTAACAAGGTCAAAAAGACAATATGTCAAGCAATCTTGTTGCTGCTTTTGAGCAGTGGTGAGTAACCTGAGTGTTGTTAATGGTACCAAATAATGTGTATTGGGCTGCTCTTTTTTTTTCTGTAATGTCTGAAAGGTTTGATGTGAATTAATCAGTAGGGAACACAGCATCCAAGCGCTGAAAAGTGCTCCCGAAATCGTCTTCTTCTTAAGGTGTAATGTTGCCAATGGTATCAACCCCCTTCCCAAAAATCCAATTGAGATTCATAAGGACGCATATTAGCCAAACGAGGTGCCTCATTCAAAAGGATATCTGCAAAGGCGAACCCTTGATGGCATTGCTAGTTGGTCAGCAGCAACGTCAAAATGGAAATTAATTGCTTTTTGAGAGCTTCTCGCCGCCGCGGGAATATGGACGCCTCTGCGATGATAAGCACAGGCGTTGAGAATCTGGCGGGTGCTGCATGCAGCTTGCATTGCTCTCAGCCAGATTGAGGTTCTGGGAGCCGAGCGCGCATCCCACAGTACAACAATTCGGCAAGAGGCGGTGGTGCATGTCCGGAACGCGCCCCCCTCCCTCCCTTTGCAGACAACATTCGCTCTTGTGCATGCCATGCAGCTGCGCCAAAAGGAGAGCCAGGCTAGCCTGCCTGCCGTTGCTCACATTTCGACAGGGGTCAAGAGGGGTGTGAGTATAAATATCCTGGGGACATGCTCAAACACACACACACACACATACGAACACATATACCATAGCAGCCCTTTTCCATCACTGTCCGCATTCTTTACTGAGCTAATAGCACCTAGCTACCTTAATAGAGTGCTTCTACATACGACACGCACGCCCATCATCTCGACCAGGTCTAACGCCTCTCTACGCTTCCAGTACACACAAACCTCTCCTTTCTTGCCAAAGCTAACAGCAACAAGAAATGGTTCCCGATACGAGCAAGCCCAGCGATCAGTTTGAATGGACCCACGAGATTCATATGGGCCGCCCCAGATGGTTTGTCGCCGACCACATCCATGAGCTTATCAACAACTACGACACGTTTGTTCCAGGCCTTGTTCCGATTCCAGCTGGTCAGCACCCCGACTCGGCCTTTTCGGGTGAGCTAGCGTAGCTATGCCAAGCAAGTAATCGTCCGCCATGACCACTGACTGCATCCTTTCATGCTGTATTTGCCAAAGTTTAATGGTGGCAGCAGACACCCTTCTCCCCTGCTCTGCAGCGTTTGTGATGAAACAATCCTTCTTTATTTCCCCTTTTTGACAGCAGTTTACATTAAATAACAACACGAATTGAAATGGAGATGCCTGGGCACGGCGACCATGGCGACCATGGCGACCACTCTAGACCAATGTGCGCTATGAATATGTCCCTGAACTGGAGTACTGACAACGTATGTGTTCTGTTCGATTTTTGGCGTATTGACTCTAGAACTTCGCTATTGCTGTCTTGGGCGGCTGTGTTTTTGCTTGGCTATCTGTACGAGCTCTGCCGCACACGCATTCGTAACTGGGAGATGGCGCTTGGGTCTGGGAGCGCATCTACAGGTGCAAGGGCGCGTCTTGAGACGCCGCTCATGGCCTCTGATGGCATTGCCAAGAGTGCACGTATTAAGCGCGCAGTGCTCTATGGGCTCATGGTTGCATACTCGTATTCCCTTATGCTTATATTCATGACTTACAATGGCTATCTCATCTTGGCAGTGATTGCTGGTGCTGCTGCTGGCCATTACGCATACAGCACCGATTCCTTGGGATCAGTGCGCGGCGCTAACTGCCACTGAGTGCAACTCGAGACCCCTACTTTTGTTGCACCTCCTGTTGAGAGCTGTCAGGAACAAAAGTCCGTGACAAGCCCTCTGACAACCACAGATTCAATAAAGCTGGAGGCTCAAGTAATCGGTAAACGAGCCCGACACAAGCTGGCGTGGTTTCTAGCCAGAGTAGCTCTTGTTAGTGTTTCTCACATCTCACTTGGTTCAGCATTTTCATGCAAATACAGTGCTATATTTCTCCTAAGATGATTAAAGCTCAAAGGTAGTAAAGCAGCTCGCCACGCCAGACTCGAGGCGTTGTCTTTAGAAACAGTATGGACTAAAACCCGCGCTGTTTCTGGCGATCCAGCACTGCGACAAATTCCTTTATGGCAGCAGCATCTGAAAGCCGTCGAACAATGTCTTTGGAGTACTCCTTGCTCGCGAGGTTACCCACAACAGAACCAGGTCCCACAGCACCCCAGCGTGTGATGCCCTGCACGTTCTTTAGGTACTCCATTGATTGCTGCCATAGCACCGGTCTGTCAACCTGCTCTACAAGTAGCCTTTGCGCTTCTTGTGCCGACTTGTACGGCCGCGCTGTGACATTTGAGATCACAGGCATGGTCCAGGCGCGGGTGTCGCAAATGGGCGCAAGCTCGTTAAACTTGCGCTCCAGTGGGTCTTTTGCGGGCGCCATTAGCTGACAATGGAACGGCGCCGACACGGGCAAATTAATTGCGCGCATTGCAAGGCGCTTCAGCTGTAAAGAGGCGAGCGCTCGATCTACTGCTGCCTTTGTCCCACTGAGAACAACCTGGCTGCTAGAGTTGATATTTGCCACCTGCACAACTTCGCAGTCGACATTGGAAGGCCCGCGACTGTCTTTGATGATCTCTTGTTGGACGCGCTCAACATCTGCCACAACATCTGCGATCGTGGATCTCCGCAATATACATGCCGACATGGCATACTCGCGTTGCTTAATTGCGCTCTGCATGGACTCGCCACGGATCCGCACAAGACAAACTCCATCGGCGAACGACATCGCCTGCGCTGCTATAAGCGCCGCATATTCGCCCACAGAATGTCCCATTGCGAAAGAATACATGTCTGACACTCCCAAACCCGCTGCAAACTCCAATGCTCTGATGGCCGCTGTGGAGACTGTGACAATGGCTGGCTGGGCGTTTTTGGTGAGCATCAGCTCCTCTGGATCTCCGGAAAACATCAGCTGACTCAAGCTGAAGCCGAGGACCTCATCTGCCTCCTCAAACACCTGTCTAGATACCGCAAACTGATCGTAGATATCTCGTCCCATCCCCACAAACTGTGAGCCCTGTCCAGGAAACAGCAAAGCGCGCTGGTGGCAATACATTTGCGGTGCTCGGCTCTGCCGTGTTGTGTACCGCCGCATTCGAGCACCCGCGCCCCGGGATTCTATCGCGCGAAATATACATTGAGGGCGCATTTCGCACCTTCTTTTGAAAACCACTTGTGCTTGTCAGATTGCTAAAATTTTGTTTGCCGAATGTGCACTAGGAGGGGGGGGGGCGAGAGCGAAAATCGATACAAAAGATAGCGAAAGTTTTGGTGAGCAATTGAGGGCACGGGATGGGATTTATCAACACTGTCCGCTGCCAAGCCACGCCTTGAATGCATCATCGGCGCTTATATAGACAGGGCTTTAGAGGGGTAGTGCGTCTTGCGCTAATGCTCGTAGGGCAAGACCCTATCTTGTGAAGTTCCAACAACACAAACATTTTGTTGCTTGTATCCTTGCTTGTCAACTTGAATCCCTGGTCCTCGAGAGCCTCTACAAACGCGTTCATATCGGAGATCCTGCTCACAACCTCGGCGATCTTTAGCTCGCCGCCTTGATGAAGGATGCGATTTGCCTCACGGACAAACACAATAAAGTCGGTACCCATCAGCGCCAGGCAGAACACTACCATATCGACACTATCATCGTGTAGAGGCACGTTCGCAATGTTGCATGCCGTTATGTACTTGTTGTGCGCAACTAGATCAAAGGAGTGGATTGTGTGCTGCTTCCCTACTGCCGCCGCCAACCGTGCCTCACCACAGCCCATGTCGGCAACCTTTAAGTGTGCTCTACCACGAAGACTTTCGATAAACACATCAAGCGGGTTTACGGGCCACTTGTCTACTTGCGCTGCAAACCCTTGATGGTACTCTTCAAACATACCTGGATCTTTTTGCACCATCTCAAATGACTCGGCTCCCGTTGTAGTGTACATTGTCTCGTTGATCCAGCGGAAGCGCGCACCCTTGAGCTTTTGCTTCATCTTCCGCTGGAGCATACTCAGCTGTGTTGGCGCCAATTGTGGTGCTGGTGCTAGCTTCTCCCGCCGCTGGCTTGACTCATCCGCAGCTCCTGCCACATCTGCTTGCTTGTTTGGACCTTGCTTCCTCTGCGCATCATCTTTGGCATTTAGCAGCTACTCCTTTGGGAATACATGAAGACGTTAGCGCTGATCCAGGGATTCAGTTGCAGCCGATGTATGTAAGACTGTGGTGAACTTGGCTTTCTTCGATACTTACTGCTTTCAATCTCTTGAGTTTAAGCGCCTTTTGTGTCGTGCCTGCCTTGGCCACTTTTGCTCTATTTCCTGAGGGACCCTTAGTTATGCGCGATCTGCCATCGCCGCTGTTACTTTGCTTCATGAATTAACACTGACCGCGAAAGATTATAAATGTGGACTTGCAAGCATAAAAAAAATCCGGACTTTTCCATTTTTGAATAAAGTACCCGGGGTTTATGCAAAATATTATTTTGGGACAGATATCACATGAGCATTTGGCAGGTGGCCGTAACTGAATGGAGCGGTTTCACTGTGTTTCTTTGTGCAAAACTCTGACGCGAAGTGGTTTATATTTTTCTTTGTTTCTGCGTCCGATTTGACAGAATGAGCGCAATATACGTAGGCGAGCCTCCAACGAGTGGGAAGGTCGTTTTAGAGACAACGGCAGGGGAGCTTGAAATCGAACTGTGGTCGAAGGAGACGCCCAAGGCTTGCCGGAATTTCGTGCAACTGTGTGCTGAAGGATATTACAATGGCACCATATTCCACCGCGTTGTTCCTGGCTGGGTTGTACAGGGCGGAGACCCTACCGGCACTGGAGGAGGTAGGTTGTATAGCGTCCGCTAGCCATATCTGTAGGGCGCTCAACTAGCGCAGGGGTGGGAGTGGACTGGCGCTTCTAAATGACTTCAAACTCAGCACTTGTAGGAGGCGCGTCGATTTATGGCAAGCCTTTTGCCGATGAGTTTCACTCGCGTCTGAGATTTAACCGTCGAGGGTTGTTGGGGATGGCGAATACGGCACCAGATGAAAACAGCAGCCAGTTTTTTATAACGCTTTCTTCGACGCCAGAGCTTCAGAGAAAGAATACGCTCTTTGGGACTGTGGTTGGCGATAGCGTATTCAACGCGCTTCGACTTGGCGAGGGTGAAATTGACACTGATTCTGAGCGGCCAATGCATCCAAAGTCAATTAAGCAAGCGCGCGTGCTGGACAATCCATTTGCCGATATGGTGCTACGGACGGTGTCAAAGCCCTTGAACATACCCTCGGACTCAAAAGCCAAGACCCAAGTAAAGAGGGCCAGGACTTTGAAGAATAAAAAGCTGCTTTCATTTGCCGATGTTGATGATGACGAAGAGGACATACTGACAAACCCCGGTAATAGAAAACCCCGCATAAGGAGCAGTCACGATCTGCTAGATTGTGATCCAATGCTTGTAAAGAACAAAGATGAAAATGTGAATACCGCCGATCCCATTGAGCCAGCTACGCCAGAATCCAATTCAGGATTTGCAGAGGCTCAAAGAAATATTATCGCAACCGCTGATGGCTCTAGCAAGATATCTGTGACCAATACAGGTAGAGCGGATCGGTCTCCTGCTAAGGAGACCAAGCCAAAAAGTTCCAGAGCCACAAGAGCCAAGCGGCATAAAAAGGGTGTGGATGAGGATGCACTGCTTACCCGGCTGGGTTCCTTTAAAGCTAAAATTCGCAGCACAAAGACGGGTAGCGACGACAGTAACTGGCTTGCGCATTCCCTCCGTTATAGCAATTCTGAGAATCAATCTTCGCAGAGCCGTAGACCCGCTGTCGAGGATTGTGTGGTTGTTGATCCGCGTCAGTCGAAGCATAGCTAAAGTTTTTTATTATAGATCTATTAAAATTCCAAGAAAACAAGTACGTTTAAATGTGGAGTGGTGTTCATCCCAACCGTTGTTCTACATTTGTGACTTGGGTTACTTTTTATATTACTTGCAGTGCTTAGTGGCTGATCAGCAGGAGACTCAGCACTCATGCCCTGCAAAACGTTCCAGGTTTGTTTGTTTTTTATGCACTGGCGGAATAAGATATGTTGAAGGATTGGAATACTAGCAGCATCACGAGTCTAATACTTGAAGTTCGAGTACAGATCAGGATAAAAATTGGCGGAAAAAGAAAAGGTAGAATCGTGGTGTAAACAAGGATTAATGCGATTCTATTTGGTAAAATAAATAAAACATTTGGCAGGCAATCATCTGCATGATAGTCGAATATTTCTTGAGTAGGTCTCAAGTCTGGTATTGTGTAGAAGATTTCCAAACAAAGCTATATACAGAGAGAGTTTGCTTGACCAATGTTACTTTTACAAACCAATCGAATGTTTGTAACATGTATGTCATTTACTAGATGTCGCTTATTTGCCTGTTTTGCCTAGCGCCGCCTATGGTTGAACGGATGAACGAAAGCTAGAATAAATAAAACAGTTTATTCATAAAGAAGTTGAGAAAATGTATAGAAGTATTCTAACACCAATATCCAGAAAGCTGTAGCATCCAGGCGCCATAAGCGCCATTACACGCCTTCCACCACATTAATAAATTCTTTATCAGGCACCGATTTTTGTTGGGACACCTTTAAGCGAGATACACTTTTTTAAAGTTATTATTAACTGATTTATAATACGACTAGTACTCATGAACAACGACACCTCTTCGCTGGCATTGGCACAGGCTTTGTCTGGGCTAACTCTAGATGGCAAGAGAGCTACGGAGAGCCGACAGGTTAATGCAAGTGCTCTTGAGTTTCTATTGCCAGAACTTGTAAGTACGTTGGTATCCACAACTCTTGAGGCGATGACTACGGCAGAACGCCTATCGTTGGGCTTTGATACAGATGATTCGATTGCAGAGCACTCTGATGAATTGGCAAAAGAGGCGCAGACAGTTAGTGCTGCTACATCTGGGTGGCTTGAGTCTTCGAATAGCCATAGTGAGCTGCTGGAACAGGTCTATGTAAAATTGGAATCAGTTGGGTTCCGAGTCGGCAAGCGGCTTGCTGAGCGCTTTGCACCGATGAGCAGGCGGCTATCAGACACGCTCGATGTTGTTAAGTTTGTGTGCAAAGATGTGTGGATGCTGCTGTTCAACAGACAAATCGATAATTTAAAGACAAACCACCGGGGCGTCTATGTACTTCAGGACAACAAGTTTAAGTGGTTCTTGCACATGTCTGGCAATAGCGGCGGCGCTGCTGCTGCTAGAAGGGCACAGCCCTACATATGGTTTCCGTGCGGAATTATACGCGGTATCCTTGAAAGCTTTGGTGTTAACACAGTAGTTGTTGCTGAAACGCTAGGGCTACCCCAGTGCACTTTTCAAATCAGGGTTGTATCTGATGAATAAAATGTGTCCCTTACTTTGTGCTATCGAAATAAAAGCTGCATTTCACAAAGTATCCTTGTGACGACTTGCGCTGGCGCCAACGTGAAGGCTGTTGCTGGATACACATGCGTTCCCCACTGTGGGTGTGACATGACAAAGCAGCTACCGAGATTAATTGGAGTGTAGCGCAAAAGAACCTCAGCTCCTTCGACATCGGGGTAAAGCGATGGCCCACTAGACGTAAAAAGCGCCATGCCTGACATTGGATCGGTGATATCAGCCCAATGACCCTGTGCATGTAAACGATCCACGAGCTCTGCACCCCATCGATAGAATAAATGAAGCTTGGCATCCTTCTCGATCTGTGTCTCGACTTTGTAACTTATCATAGAAGACTGTGTCCGTTGGAAGGTAGGTATAATCAGAAGCCTACTTTCTTTTCCAACAACATCAGGAAAAACCAGGCCCATCTCACGCCTCATACGTCGCGGACATACATGTACAGAATACTGGAGATCAACTGCCAAGTCGTCCGTTGATATACCAACTTGCAAGTCATTGAGTGACCTTGGCAGTTGCGGGAGAAGAGGAAATGTCACTACTCGTGGCTCCACTAGTACAATTTCCCTAGACAGGTCCCGATGGCCTTTGCTCTCCGCAACAGCAGGGTCATCCGTACCAGGGCGCTGTGTGCATTCTGCTGCTTTACTGCAGGAAGTTGCGGGTGTTGTTACTGAGGGCATTTTTAGGCAGCCAGGGGTGGGTAAAGATAAAACTGAATTGGGAAGGGAAGAGAGAATTTCTCTTTACAGCTTTTCCGAATCTTTTTTTTTTAACTATTGATTTCAAGATCGAGCAAAATGCTTGCACTTTTAGCTTTCCGTAATCTTCGTATTGGTGCTGCCACTTTGGCAGCATCTTCTGCCATGCCAGCAGCACCTCGAATGCCAACCGCGTTAGCTAGGTCCATTCCAGCTGCGCAGAGGGCTGCACCAATGGCAATGCAAAGAGCTGGAAAGGCAACACTCAACCAGATCATACGCGGTATGCGGAAGAAGAGTAAGCGCGTCAGCAAGTCACCCGCCCTAGAAAAGTGTCCGCAGCGCAAAGGAGTTTGTATGAAGGTCTACACTACAAAGCCTAAGAAGCCAAACTCGGCCCAGCGCAAGGTTGCGCGAGTCCGACTAACAAGCGGTAAGACAGTAATTGCGTACATTCCTGGCGAGGGACACAGTTTGCAAGAACACAGCGTTGTTCTTGTCCGCGGTGGCCGTGTACCAGATCTACCCGGTGTTCTCTACCATATTGTACGTGGTACACTTGATCTCCAAGGAGTTCAGGGACGTATGTCTGCACGAAGCAAGTACGGCACATCCAAGCCCAAAAAGTAAACATAAGGTCTGCTGACACTACTCTTCTTCGAGATACTGCTTATACTTTTCAAGTACTCAACACGTTCTTTGCTACAGCGCTATCGCAGGCGGATGGTTTTATATATATGTGAAAAAATGTTTAAGGCGTACAAAAAGACCTAGAATCCCGTAAACTCAATGCTGCTCTCCGTGTCCATGCTCGCCATGGTCCCATGGGTGGCGAAGGCCAAATGCGACTGGCCCATCCTCTTTGATTCTGTACATCATCCAGAACCACATTGAGGCGCCAAGGCCCTTTGATATAATTCGATATCCTAAACCTGCCTTGGGAACAACATATCCTCTGAATGGCCCACTCACCATGCTTCAAATCTTAAATTGCAGAGTTGGTTTTCTGTTTAAAGCAGCCAAATTGATGAAAAGAGAGAATGGAGAGTTTCAATGATAAACGTGGGGGCTCTGTGGAAATGCACTGTGCTTAAAAAACTATTGGCCCATCAAGAAATTAACATTTCTGTCAGTCGAGGTGATTTTTGGCAACGAATGGGTCTCGTGTTTTGCGTGGTGAGACAAAGTTTGTACGTGATTAACGGGCATCATTTGCGACGGCAGACAAGAAGAGAGGGCCTAGAGACGGAACAGAAATGTATCAATTGTAGATTTGAAAAGACGCATAGAGTAGATAAATTTAGCAACGTCGTAGCAATATTACACAACACATCCAACTTTCTTTCTTGCTCTTATTCTGGTAAAGGGGTTTAGTTTGCAGTAAAATTATTGAAGACCACTATGTTTGTCCGGTTAGTATGCTCACCAATAGCCTCTTCGCCCATGCTCAAACAACAATCTCATCCACAATGCGAAAGCACTGCCCGAGTGGGGCAAGCCCACCATAACAAATGTCATGAGAATATGTATTTCTTAAAGCCAATAGCTCTTTGCAAAAGCTTTCTTATCTGCAAGTTTCAACACACGAGAAATAAAAAGACTTCTATATTTTGTGGCAAAGTTGCGTGAAGGGATTATTTGGTCTTGGTCTCTTTCTTATTCATTTCTTCAACGGCACGTATAAGATCGGCATCTAGCGCATTGCGCTTTGCAGTAATAATGACAATTCCAAACCAGTAGTAGCTAAGCCCAATCAAGGTAATGTTAGCTATCCTGATAATGCTTGCGGGAATAGTGCCTATTGGGATTTCTGAGCTAGCCAATATTTTCCATACTTTGATGGATAGTATTGTGCCATATACAATGCGAGAAAAGAAGAAGCTTGAGACTAGAGCCATTCCATTAATATAATACAGAACGTAATCTTTGAGATCAAGGTCTTCAAATGTGAGGTGTATGTTTAGAAATAGTGTGCTCACTTCAAACATCATAAAACATGCACCGTAATACTGGAGCAGCGGTGCAAATGATAGCAGATAAACGCTAAAGGACATGACAGCGTGACACATAAACCCCCACCCATTCATATCAATGTTGCTGTAGGTATTAATCATGTCCCATAGAAAGTAGCCCACGGCCACGGCATATGCTGATTCTGCATTTGAATTAGTCCCGTGAACGGGGTTGCTTCTTAGCTTTGAATCCGCAATAATCACCAGTGAGCGAGTAACCATGTATATTGCGTGGTAACTTGATGCCTTTCGAACGCACCATTTGTATCGTTCCACTTTATTCATGCGGGCCCATCCAGTAGAAAACAGAATCGGCGAGAGAAGCGTGGAAAGACGAAATATTCCTTCGAATAGAAATGCAGAAGCTATTACACGAGGCCAATATGCAGCTAGCCGTGGCAAACCAACAGCTGCAAAAAACTGCACCGACATATTGCTATTGACAAGAGAGTTGTAAGCAACATCCATTCTTATTACTATTTAAAAAAGAATGTGTGGTAAACCTGTGTATAAAATAATTTAACACCCAATTGTAATGTCTCTAAGTTTATGAAAAATCGAAAGATAAAATAAGCGTATTGACTATTGCAATTTGTTCTTTATGGCATCCAAAGGCTGAGGGCGCGCGATATTCAAGCACAGAGAAGCTAATATTGTAAAGAGGCAAGCGCCATTTGGTAGAGGCTAACTACAGTAACAGTGCTGCACCATCAACGGTGGTCCAAAATACCGTTACAGAAGTTTCAATCTTTTCAATAGAGTGGCTTGCTGGGTTTACTGCTGGTGATCAAAGACTAGAATAAGCATACAGTGAAGATTATAAAATGCTAGTCGTCAGATATCCTACATATGATGAGGACTCTACTTTGTCACTTGATATGAAACTTCCTTTCAGGAATTGTAACGTAGCAAGTCGTCGTAGCTATTTGCAATGTGTCGTCGCCTTATTTAACTATATGCAGAAATAGTAATAACTCTATGCACTCTAATCCACTGCACAAACGTGTGGCTGATAAGAAGCAGTGCCATATAATTATGCAATGCAGATTTGATAAAGCTACGGTTTAGAGCAAAGGCAACCCCTGCATCGCATGATCTTAGATATCTGCTACTGTTTTAAGAAAACTATTATCACATGAAGAAATTAATATTTGCGTCAGTCTAGGCAATTTTTGTCAGCGAGTGGTCTTGTGCTTTGCGTTGTGAGGGATAAAGTTTGTGAATGGTTGGCGTTGCCAGACAAGAAGAAAGAGCCAAAAAAAAGGCGAAACAGCAACATGTTAGTAGTAACCTTGAATAGACACACAGAGCAGATGATTTTAGCAACGTCATAACAATAATATACAACACATGCAGCTTATCTAGATATCGCCCGTATTCCCGTTAAGGAAGGATATTTAGGCGTGGAATCGTTAATGACCACAAGGCTTGTCTAGTTACTCTGTTCGCCAACGACACCCTGCCTACAACACAGACGCATTGTCCAAATGGTGTAAAACTAACCGATATAATCATACGACAACGCTAAGGCTGTTGCAAAGCACAGTAATTCGGTACCCTACGTACAAGGAAATTGGCGAAATGTTTCTCTATTCGTGCACGATATGCATTAAATCTAAACAAAACGTACAGGGCGCTATTTAGGATTCGTAGCGCTCGTAAATAAACCATGACATATATTGAGGTAGGTGGTCGAAGTTACTCAGTTTTCTTTAGCCTCGCATCCCGTGCCGGCGGGAAGCGCTTCTTCACAGCAACAATCATTAAGTAGAACCAGTAATAGCTAAGGACAAGCACTGTGTGGTTTGCGACGCGATAAAAGTAATACAGAGCGACGGGCGTCTGTGTTCCTTTGGTATCCAGATCCTTAAACATAGAATAAGACATGAATGTGCCAAACAAGATACGCACAATAAAGTACAAGGATAGCAGTGCCGAGGCGTTGTACAGTTGCAGGCGCGAGCCAGTCAAGCCCAGCTTGTCGAGCCACCAATTAATATTAAGAAAGATTGTGCTCGCTTCGAACATGATGAAAGAAGCACCATAGTACTGGAGCGATGGCCTGAACGACAATATATAGACGCCAAATGATGCGATACCGTGCAAAACAAACCCAACTCCTAGCCTCTTGACGTCGCTGATAGAGACACAAATGTCCCACAGAAAGTAGCTACATAATGATATGAGGATGGGTTTATAGCACAAGGGCAGGGGGGGGTTCAGCAAAAGGCATAGTAACACAGGTTGTGAGTAGTAGTCGCCTGATCATTTACAGAAGCATGCTCGCCCATGTATCACATGCAGCCAAAAAGGTCACACACATGAAACGTGCCCTGTGTAGCACCAAACAAACATAAGCGCGCAGTAGGTGTAGATATAGCAAAAAATGCTTACCCGCAGACAATGGTGTAGACCCCGGCGGCGTAGCTGTTAAAGCCATAGAGCGTGTCTGTGGAAAGCTCTTTCTTGAAGAATATAGGAACCGCAAAAATAACAACGATAATGGCATGGACCTGCGACACAACTCGGATACCCCAGTCGTATTTTTGCCGCGGAGTCAGTACGTCAAACCTTGCCCCAAGGACCAGCGACGAAAGTGCGTTTGACGACAGTCGTAGTAGCTGGAACATTACAGCAAGAGCAAGCAGTGCTGGCCAATACGATGCTAACTTGGGCAAGCCAATCCACATGCACAGCGCCTGCGCCGTAGGGAGGTTGACAAGGCTCTGATAGTGTGCGACGAGCGACATTTCGCTTGGTCGTACTGATTAAAAATACAACAGAAATTGAAAGAGTGGCTAATTCAAAGAAATGCGCTCAAGAGGGAAAAGAGCAACAGGGAAGTTTAGCCCGGAATGCATGACCGTCCATCATTCTCCCCCAAACAGCCTGTCCCGCAGAAAGCAAACAAAAGCGGTCATGACGCGGGGATTTGTCAAAGAATCCGTAACATTTACCGCTATGTTCCGATTGGGCAGCTTTGCGGTTCCTTTAAAGTTCTTCG
>JANBQQ010000206.1:6717-26862 GCA_027577275.1 Coemansia sp. RSA 988 | reverse complement strand
GTGGCTGCGGCCACTCCCGATTAACATGTTGGCCTTCGATATTTTGATTTGCGCATCGCGGATTACGCCATCGCAGGGACCGGCGCTTTCAGATTATCATCATGTCGGGGACGGTCTTTTTACATCCACAACAAGACTTCAACGATCAAAACAAGCTTCTTTCTAACGACCAAACAAGATTCTAACGACCAAACAAGTTCCTTTCTAATGACTATGACAAGAATTTAACGACCACTTTCAAGGATATTTTCAAGACTACGAGACGAGCACTAGCGACGACGCCCAAGAACGTATAAATAACATCCTTAACATCTCAATTTCTTTCTTGTGTGAACGCATTGGATTTTGTCTCATTAATTTTCTAGTATACAAGAGGGCACGTTTTGTCAAGAGGTGTACTACGATATTTCGCTCTTTAATCCTTTCAAACCCCATTGCCAACTAAATTGACGAGATCTGTGTAATAATTTTCCTTCTTTTATTTTTTCTTCTCTTATAAGATCACTAAACATATAAAACCCTTCTATAAAAAACATAAAATCTATAAAAACCTATAAAAACAAACATTTCTATATTTGACCCTTTTTCCCACTTTTTCTACCCTTTTATTACATGCTACCAGAGAACGGTAGCGACTATTCAGCAGCCTTACAGAAACTTGTCGCAATCCAACGCGACGAAGCTAACCCTACACTACGCCAAAGAAGTGCTCCGCGCACACCTCTGGACCTCGGAATCGTTGACTTTTTCGAGTCGACTGGCGACCTACCACCAACCACATTATAGGGAGTGTTTTCGGCTTTACTAGCTCGAATATTATTGTCACTAATATTGCTCCTTCGAAGAGCTCGTTAGGTTTTATTAATGGTCTGCAAGAGATGGTTATTAATTCTAAGCGTGCTATTAACCCACTCATCTCTGGGACGCTTTGGGCATGGTCGATCAAGCATAGTTATTTGTACCCGTTTAATTCACATCTTGTCTGGGTTTTCAGTGGGATTCTCTTATTTACTGCGTGGCGTGCGTCATTAAGATTGTCGTCGTCTGTCAAAGTCTTTGCGGCTGGTCGTACCTTGCGGAACAGCTAGAACTGATAATGTTTATATCCAGTTTTCTACTCCCTATTTATTTCTATGCAGCCTATCGCAATCAAGTTGGAATTGAATAGAGTGCACTTTCGACAGATTTGCAAAAGTTTAGAATCACTGCTTTTAAAGTCAACAGATTTGTTATCGTTAGCTATACCTGAATAGCTAGGATATTTAATAAAAATACAATTGCAGATTAAAAATGTTGCTCACGCCTCTGATACCATCTGCTGCCTTATATGCGCCATTTAATCCTTATTAAGAGCTAATAATGTATTATTCAAATTATTGGCATTGATAGTTAGTTATTTTGCCGGAATTCGGTATTACAGGTTTGCACCATTCAGGCAGTGTGTTTGCATTGTGGGCGGGACGTTGTTTGCACACAAGTGGGGAGGCTGCTGGCATTGTGGTTTGCGTTAATTGTGCACTGCAAGCAGTGGAGTGGAAAACAGTCAATAGCAATTGTTCCTATCCAGTGATATGGGTAGCAGTGACAGCCAACAACTCTGGCAATGAAAGCCAATAATCACCAACATCTGCTGGATTGGCTTGTATTTGTTTTACTTGATAGGCAACACTTTTTAACAAGCCCATGCGCCTCTCTCATCCTAAGACACAGCCAGCAAAATATAGTCTATTTATCCACAAGACAAAGCATCCGACAAACACAAACTGAATAACATGCATTAAAAATACTCTATGTTCCTCTAAATATAAGTAGTTAAATGGTATAGTCTCTATATGATATCTACAAAAACTATTAACAATACAAAAACAACACACATCCGCAGGTGTATAAACCATGTACGCATTGTCAGATGCTGACATGCTAGAAGATGAATCCCATTTCAATAAAAAGTACCAAAACAACAGCTCACACAAAGAAAGCAATGTTTATATGCATGCATACATTGATGGATGTTTATACGCCAAAATACATCCACAGAGAAGTAACAGGGAAAAAACCACCAAAAAGGCAACACAAGACCAGAAACAGAGGACTATACAGAAAATACACTCTACAGCAGATTGAAAAGCTATTTGGCCTGGTTATAGGCAAAGAAAAAACAGCTAAAAAAGCAGCACTATTCACCGGAGTAAATACCAGAACAGGGTAGAACTATGTCAAGACATACAGAGACGATGAACAGATGCATTTACCCAAAGCTAAACATATTGCAACTGGGCTTAAAGCTTGAAGCATATGCGTAGTGTTTTCTAGTAGCTTTCATAGCGTTTAGATAACGGACAAAAAGTATTAAAGCAGCGCCAAAGTGGCTGCTGCTTAGTTACTCCTTGTCAAGAAATAAAATCTCATTTTTTGGATAATTGTTTATTGATTTGTAGCATATATCACGAATTGCTTTATTTGTGTCTTGCATTTGAACTGTTAAATTAACAATGGCTTTTGTGAGTTTTTCTAATGCTGGGGGCTGCTTGATCTATGCGCCGAATAGTCGTTGCATCTGCGCAGACTGTTGGGTCTGTTTCTAACGAGCTGTTGCGTCAGTTAAAATATAGAAGCACTGCTGCTGCTGCTGCCCCCTTTCTAGGAGGTGAATTTATATCTGACATCTGTGAAAGTCCGTTCAAAACTGTCATTTGCAAAAAGTAATAGCATAAAACAAGGATATGGAACAATCTAAAATAAAGGAAATGACAGTGGGTTGGGAACTCTTTACATAAAATTGTTTGTTACATTGTTTGCGACTCCAATAGAAAATATTTGTATTTTTAGAAAGTTGTTATTAAACTTAGACTCTAAAAGCACATCAGTTGCATAGTTTACCCTGCCTTTATCGGCTTAGTGCGCGTCCAACGTTGAAAACAATCACCTCAAGAGTTAGGTTGATTGCCCGTACATGCTCAGGGGTGAAACCCGAGCATTGTTCACTTAGTTAAATCCTGCCCTATCGCAACATATCATTTGCTAATTTTTATTGTAAACTAGAGAAATTAATGTAAGCACATGCTATAATTAGATACTAGTAGTAGAAATTTTTCTGAAAACTGTTGTTAGAGTGAATATTTATCCAAGCGCTTTCTAGCTAATTACTCTAAAAGTTGCAGCAATTTTTCAGTCAAACTATCTATCGATGATTGTGTCATTAAAAATCCTTTTTCAGAAACCTTTCTCGAGAACAGTAGAAACTTAGTCATATTATCTATCAATTCCAATTCTGTTTCAAGTTTATACATATTGCCGTATTCTTCATGCATGTAAAATGTCTCTAGAAGAAAAATATTATCCCCAAACTCTTCCCAAAATTTACTTGTAAATGTATCCTTTACTTCTATCAATGGAGCAGTGTCATTATCTTTGCAATAAAACCAAACATGAATTTCTCCTGACCAGCTTAACTTAATTATCTTAACACCACCATTAGACTCACTCATATTAACAAGTTCATCGTATGTAGTAGCGTAAGATATTGGGCAAAACTTTGAAAAATTACATTCATCATAATCATTCAAGCCTATGTCTGGAGCTTCACCGTTAAGTTCTTCATTCAAGTCCACGCCTGCAGCTACAAGAGCTTCATTTTTCTTGTCTGCACCGACAACCACTTCATCGTTAGAGGTTTCTACAGGCAAATTCTGATTATATTCTCCTTTTAGTATTACACCATTATCCCAGTTGTCTTTAGTTATTTTTTCTATCCTTGAGTAAAAGTAATGTGGGTATATTAAGTCTTTGGAATTATAAGGATAGAATAGAATATCATCTAAAAGCGTATTTTTGGTCTTCAAAACATTGTTAGCACGCCTACCCATATAATTAGCTATATCCTTACAACTAGGAACACGTTTCTTATAACTCTGTGGTATGAAGCGGCAACTAAATTCCACATAATTGTTTTTCTCACCAAATTGTATTGTTCTTTCAACTACGCCTTCTGAATCAGCCATTTAGTTTTGTGGTTGCTTACCAGCAAAAATCTGAAAGTGTATGGATTTTAGTTATACAACAACAAGTTTGCAGCTACTTCAACCACAGCAATTTAGCCAGCAAGCCAATCTGCAGAATAGTAACTATAAGACTAGAAATAATAAACTTATAGTATAGAAAATAGATGATGATGGAAAAAAAATGAAAGATGGAGATGCAAGATTCTGCTTTTCTTTTATATGCAACAACCTCAGCGTGCTAATTATTGTGACACAATAATAGTGGAGGCTTGAGAAAAAAAGGTTGCGCTTCCCAATGTAAAGTCACCAACAAAGTGACTTGGGCTTTTTTTTTTTGCTGCTTTCAAAGACAAAACATTGCTCATTTGGGTAGTATCTTTTATTCACTTTTAATAAGTAAAGTCACAAAGGTGATTCGTTTGGTTAATGGTGGGGGCTGGGGTTACTGGAACTACTGACCTTGTTTCTAATAACAGCCAAAGTCACCAAGGCAGCTAGCTTTTTTTGTTGAGCTGCTAATTTGTGTCCTGTGATTGCCTTTCTAGGTACTCATTGAAAAATTGAAAAGAAAGCAAGGAAAATGCAAATAATAAAAAGTGGAAAAATAGAAATTTGACCATTTGTCAGGAATGGTGACTTTATTCATAAAATAAACTAACATACAAATGTAGACAATCATCAGGCTTTCCAGACATTGCCTATATTGCAGTATAGCCCAAAGATCTCAGTTGGTATTGTTTTGAGATGTGAGACGGTGGCTTAATAGAAACCACCGTCTGAATAAGGTAAAAAAGCAGGCAGGACTGTGTCGCTGAAAGTAATCCAAAAGCTAAAAGTGTATTTGGCTTTGAGAAGAACCATGGTCAGGTCGGCTGCTGTTCTCTTCTTAATATAGCAAAAACCTTTTAACAAAATGCTTCGTGTCATTGGTAAAGTAGCTCAATTGCTCAGCAGTAGACATCATACTATTGTACTGGCATTTGTATCTCCTTGCTCGAGCATTTATGAGGTAAGAGCTTGATTGGAATCTATCCGATCGGCTGGAGTGAGCATTCTGTATCCTCTGGGGACCCTACGTCAACCGGGGAACATCCCCGCTTATAGTCCGGGGGTGGAAGTGCCCCATTTGAGGCCTTGCAACAATAGCATTCTTTACAAGTTGCAAAGGTATTTTCACTTTTAACTATACAAGTAAAAAATAACTTTGGGTGTTTTCCTTCCGCAAAAGACTGAAAATGCTGGTAGGTCTCCAATGAATTACAGGTGTTGTTTTTGCATTAGTGGACTTCTTTATTTGGTGTCCAGTAAACCTTTGGGCAAGGTGGCTATAACATAGTTAGCAGTTATAGCCTTTGCTTTATAGCATAATAATCGGTGCTAATCCTAGGCATATTGCAAACTGGCAACTGCCAAGGAAGCGGATCATTGCTACAGTAACATAAGTCTAATATTAATTTAATACAAAATCCCGCCCCCCCCCCCTTGGAATTTGCATGACCTGTCCGAATATGTAGCCGCGCTATACTCTACTATAAAAGTGTGTCGAATGTTTGTTTTACATTGGCCATCTGCCTAAGTATAAAAGTCAGCTGCATCTGGCTTTCAAGAATAGTTCTGTACATCATCTTCTGGGGCTTTCTATTGACTAGTATATAAAGAGATCCGATCCATACCACAATTAATGAGAACTTCTTTTGATATTGTTATGTAAAAGCTAAGTGGTAGCAGCATGGAAGTGTAATGAGGCTGCAGTGTAACGATTAAAACAAGATAAATCTTATAGTTTAGGGCGACATGAGCCATACTGAATAAATTGGATAATAAGTCGCGATGATTTGTATGAAACATGATGAAAGTGTAACAAGTCATCCAAATTGTAATAGCAGACGTTGTATATTCTTTTTACAGCCATTGCAAAGGCAACATCTTCGAATTTGCCTCTGATTTGAAGCAAGGCATTCTCGCTGTGGCACAGCTTTCGCAGTAGATCGCTTGTAAATGCATAGAAAAACCCATTCAGCCATATCAGGCCACTTTCGCGGCGGTGCAGGTAGCCAAGTAGCGAAAGTGGTGGCAAATCAAGGCGTGAAAGCACATCCCGTGTGTGCTCGGGATCAAACAGCAGATCGTCGTCCACTTTGACAAAAACATCGTATTGCTCGTACATTTTCTTGGAGCACATATCACGGATAATCGCCTGGTTCTTGTCTGCCAGCGTCTGGTAATCAAAGGACCCCGGCAGATTAACATCGCACATGGAAGTTCTGGAGTTGTTGTCTCTATTGTCGCTGCTTTGATCGCAGAATTTATATGCCGCCGAACATCCTCTAAAGTAGCCACATGCATGCGGATCAAAGGTGCAACCAACAGGCATATAGAAAAGCACGCTGCTGTTGTGTCGGTCGCTAATCGCAGGAGTTAACGCAGTGTAATCAGATGCTGGTGGGTGAACACTACGCAGGAGCTGCCGAAGAAGCGGAGCGCTAAGCGCTAATTTGTTGCAGACAACAAACAGCCCTAGTAGTGCAGCTGTCAGAAACGCCAAGGTTGCAAGCATTCTGATTGAGTATCTCGACGGCAGGCAGTTGCACATTTTAAAGATTTAATTATATCCTCTTGACGCGCACGAAGAATGGAAAGAGATGCGGAAGCTGACTACTCAGCCCGATCGTCAGTGTTTAGCGGCAACAGGCGGACATGTCGCTTCCGAGGATTAAGTGCTGATAAATAGATGGTGGATATCGAGAGACAAAAAAGGGAAACCTCTCCACATCCAAGGCAGCTTTCATCAAAGGCCTCTCCACACCCACACAAAATCACATCCCAAAACACCCCTTCCCGCAAGAGCAGCGTGGGCAATAAATCGCGGAATGCGCTCTCCGCAACACAAAAGATAAGTCAGTCCGAAAAGCGAACAATAAGGCCAGGTTGCCTGTATTGACAAGCTACGACAGCCGCGGGGGCTCCAACACATGCACGGGCCCAGCAGCCAGTAACTCGCCAACAAAACAGCCAAGCGCAACGACAGGGTGGCTCCACAGCAGCCCCGGCGCATACGTGTAGGCGAGCAGCGGGCTGATCAGTGCGCTCTGCACAGAAATGCGACGCACAAGCACAAGCCCGTCGGGAGTCGCCAGAACGCCGGCGTTTCTCGCTAACGGCTCTGTGCTGATCAACTGCACCACTCGACACACGGCGCCCTCTGCTGGCGCAGCTGCGGTCGCCTGGCCGAAGCACTGCCCCATTGCTGCGCCGTTGCCGCCATCAGCAGCGTCTGCAGCGGCACAGAGCCCCGCACCCACAATGCTGACGGGTACGCGCACCAGTACCGGAGCCTGCTGCTGCGCGTAACCGTAGAGCTCCAGATATGCATCGGCGCCAAACCCGGCCAATCCTGCGCTCAGCTCTGCCCGCGCCACGCCTGGCAGACAACCCTCCAGCACCTCGCGCAGCCCTGGCCACAGCTGCCCGAAAATCAGCCGCCGCACGCTGCCCTCGTCCCCGCTGCCCGCCTGCAGCGCCGTCAGACTGCCCTGCGAAATCCGCGTCTGGAACCGTCGCTGCAGCATCTCCACCGCCATGCGCTGCTGCGCGTCCTCGCATGCAATTCTGAGCCATCGCTTTCTGCTTGTGCGTTGCACCGCTGGTGGAGCCGGCTGATCGCGGGACCCCTGCTGCCGTGCCGTGTGTCGCCCCGGAAGCACTGGTGGAGTCTTGGCTTCCATTTTCCCCAGACGCGGGTTGCTATTCTTCTGTTGCAGCTGCCCAGCATAGCTCAACGGCAGCTGTGCCACTGGCCTGCCTAAATCTGCTTGCGAGACGGGGGATGGCTCCTTCTGGCCCTGCTGCACAGGCTGTGTCGAATAATCCAGCGGGTCTGGCATGCGCACTGACGGCATTCGCCCAATTGCCATAGTATCGTCAGAGTGACTGACTGCCAGCGCCTGTGCGCCTCTAGTGCCATTGATCGATTTCAAACGTGTGCTGCTGAGAACTTCCTGCGCCAGCTGCTGTGCTCTGTCGGCCTGCGGCAACGGCTGCAGTGACACTGGTGTGGTTAGCGACTCGGTTGCAAATGGCAGCGGCTGTCTTCGTCGTCGACCGCTGTGCAAAACAAGGGGCGGCGGTTGGCCAATAGCCGTTGAGTCCTGTGATCGTATGGTTGGTGGTGGTGGTGGTGGTGGCGGCGGCGGCGGAGGAAGCGGCAGGCGACGAGAGGGCGGTGGTTTCGGTCGATTCCCCTGTAGTGGGCTGTCTGACGACGACGGCGAATGCGGCTCGCTCAGACGCGGGCTTTCAGGAAACTCCAGACCAGGCACACGACGCAAAATGCCCTCGCAGGCCTTCAACGCCAGACTTGACTCAGACCGCAGTCTGGCGACATTCTCCTCGATTGCCTGGTTAGCCTCGCTCAGCTCCCGACGGCTCATCTCAATGGCAGTGCGAGCGTTCTCCACCATCATCTCCGAGAACTTTAGCTGTTCCTGCGCCTGCGCACGCTTGCTGGTGCTAAGTCGCTGTGAGAGAGCATTCTGTGACAGCACCAGCTTACGGAGTCGCGCCATATCCCGTGCCTGGCTTTTCAATCCCTGTGTGTAGTTGTCCTGTGCCCGGTCCAGCTGCTTTTGGTAGTGTAGCTGTTTGCCTTCGTATTTATTCTTTTCGCTGAGGTAGTGAGCCCTTAGCTCGCTTGCCAACAACAATTTTACTCGGTCGTCGCTGCTCTGTGCATAGGAATGCGCCCTTGTTAGTGTTGAAAGCACTGCATCCTCTGAGCCCTCCGTGCTCGCCTCCTCGCTTCCTCCCAGCATTTACATGTGCTCCGTTTATACGTTTTTGAAAGAAGGCGCTTCCTGTACTGCCTTGAAGGAATAAATAAATAAAAAGGCAAAGGTGAGAAAAAGGTGAAGCAAGGCACGGTTGGTGTGATCATAGAGGGAAAGAAGCCTAAAAAAAGAATGCTAAATTTTAAAAAGGTGCTTCTTCCAACCTTCTGCTCGTTTCAAAGTGGGGCTTTTTTTTTTACAACACCTGTCCAGGATCAATGGAATGGATATTGATTGTAATTCATTGTTGGCGGATCAAGAGAAGTCACTTGTGACTGAATGGATAAAACATGTGACAACAGGATTTTCTATTTAATTCTTCAAACGAAAGAAAAGCGCTATAATTCTTAGGATGCCTTGCTTATATGCAAAGAAGCAACATAATCCAATGGGAACGCTAGTTAGCGTGGTAGTACTTCATTATAGTTATTGTTTATTCTTCCACGGTCAGCAATAATAGTGCTCCATAGCGTACCAGGTGAACCGCAATTGCAATATCCACGCAAAAGATCATCGGACAATCTGTCGAGGATAGTCAGCATTGTGGTAGCAACCATATGTTCAGGACATCCAGAAGTACTGTTGCATAGAAGCGTCTCATTAGTATGGCACCACAATTCTTGGCACTGTAGTGCTAATTTAGTCAGTTCATACCAATGTTCAAAGGAGACATCTGGGTCACCAAGCAACATTCTGATAGATGGTTGATAAAAGTTCATACTTTACAATTATCGATTCTATTAAAATTTATTATTATTTTCTCAAAGTAACCCAGTCAGAAATGAAGCGTCTTGTTGAATACTCTTGGTTTATATACTCTGTCCAACTACACTAAATGCCAAGTACACTACATCATATATGCGCAATAGCTTCAAAGAAGAGGGCAAAAAATATAAACAGACTCTTTCTGCGACAAGATCGAATAGCTTAATAAAAAGCGTGTATTAAAGAAATAAGATCCAACGCAAGATAAAGGATATCTAGAGCTTTCCAAATTCATTTGAGAGAGCCGAGCAACGATCATTGCAAGCTTTAACGCCAGCCTCAATACCTTCAGGTACTTTAGATTCAATCATCTTCTCAATAGCCGCATGAGTAGTACCATTAGGCGAAGTAACCTTGCGACGAAGAGTAGCAACGTCATCCTCCCCAGTAAGTATCATTCTTGCAGCACCCAAAGCAGTCTGCGCCGCCAGACGTTTAGCAGTATCCGCAGGAAGTCCCAATTCAATCCCTGCCTTTTCCATGGCTTCAATAATCAAGAAAAAGTACCCAGGTCCAGAGCCACTAATTGCTGTCACTGCATCGATATTTTCTTCCTTGTCTACCCAGAAGTACTCCTTGGCAAAGCTACACACTACATACTCTGTCTGCTTCTTCTGCTCTGCACTGACGCTGCTGTCTGCATACATTCCTGCTGCACCTTCGCCGATTAGCGATGGCATGTTGGGCATTAGTCGTACCAGTGGCACTGACCCTCCGCCAATCCAACGTGCAAGGTCGTGGATTACTACGCCTGCCACTACCGAAATAACCAGAGGCCTCACCTCAGTCAACACTGCTGATAGTTCACGCACTACATCACCTACTACCCATGGCGTGACGGATAAAACTACCACGTCTGCGTTGACACCCTTGGATACCTGCGTCTCGCTCTCACCTGTAATTGCCGCGTTGTTATCTGCAAACACATCCACGCCGTATTTGCTGCGCAAGTAGTCCCGACGCTGATCAGATGGCCCCGATACGCGAATGTGAGACGAAGGATGTCCAGTCTTGAGCAATTCGGAGAGTATTGCCTCACACATGAATCCCCCTCCGATAAACGTAATGTATGGTGAGTAGGACATAGTTGCTAGCAGTATTTGTTTTGTGCAAAAGTAGAAAAATAAATCTGAACAAAGAAAATAGATCAAAACAACAAGAATGGAAAATAAATAAATAAATAATGTCTTGTTTATGACTCAGCAAAAAAGGAAAGCGTGTCCAGTGCTCTCATTGTGAATTAGTTAAAAATAATCCCCCACAGCACATCACAACATTGTCTAAATTCCACCCCCTCATCCTCCTACTATACATAATCTGTTTTACACAATTTGTTTAACTTTTGTCCGATCGACCGACCATGGACACCGCTAGGTAGAATGGGCAAATG
Organism: Coemansia sp. RSA 988; assembly: GCA_027577275.1. Classification (NCBI taxonomy): domain Eukaryota; kingdom Fungi; phylum Kickxellomycota; class Kickxellomycetes; order Kickxellales; family Kickxellaceae; genus Coemansia; species Coemansia sp. RSA 988. Next base: position 15,880 of record JANBQQ010000206.1, on the reverse strand, counting down.
CGCAATACTTGACAAATTCTAGCAACGCTCCAGATGTTTGATTGATTTGAATTAAAAATGTAATATTGGTCAAGCAGCATTTCCTAGCATGTGGCGTTGTCTAGAAATAGTGAGTGTATTTTGCATCTTTAATTAACTTCAAAATTAATTAAACCTACTCCAAACACAAGGAAGGCAATTGAAATCCAGTATTTACTGTATATCGTTTCAACTCAAAACTGATAGGATGACGATTGTTGCGCTCTACCACAAAGGCTGTGATGATAGCATGGCGCTAAATGAGAAATCCTGTGTATAAAAAAATTCCAATATCTACTCCTTTTGAAAACCCCGCCATATTGATGGCAGGAATTACTACATGTCGCTAAACACTGCATTGCTCCGAATGATGTCAATTTGTAGTCAAAAATATTTGCCAGACAAGTGCATCCCCGCGTAATCGACTTTACATGATTTTAACCCGTCCGTTTATCTGACCATGACCAACGCCAAGTAGGTTAAATAAGTATTTTGATAGCTTACATGTTCCTACCACTTTTTGAGTAGTTTTACTAAATATTATTAAATAATGTAATCATTAAGTTACAATATTGAGTATGCAAGCTTTGCCATGTCGGCGGGCAAGATCATACTATATTTAAAGAAGCAGCTTAGGCGGTAGCCCCGCTTGTCAGTGTTGATAAGACCTTGCTCTGCATGGCTAAGGCAGTTTCTATGCACTGTTTTTCTTGCGACTGCGGCTACTGTTTAGACATTTGCTCTGTATGAGTGCTTTATTGCTGACTCTGTGGAAGCAGTTTGCTGATGTTCTGGCTGCTGAATTTGCAAAGAAAAAACAATACAGCAACGCTAGATATGTTTCATGTTATTCTTGAATACATTGAAACTGCTGGTTGGCATATGAGCAAGCTCGGGATGCCACAATCTCAGTAGCACATACGCAAGCTGCAGCGTATTTATGCCGAGGTTGGTGAGTAACATTTAATTGGCAAAGAAATGCACCAGCAACCGAACAGCGAGCAAACAAGCATTTTCAATCCAATTATATTGGCAGTGGAGGCAAGAAACATGGCGACTCTGTTTATCGAAAGTCAAGTTGGTCATGGCAAAACTTTCACCGTTAATGCATAGTTGTCTGCACTGTGTGGCCGTAGCAGGTCGGTGCTTCCAAGCGCAACAACAGCACTGGCCGCTTAAAACTATAGTGGCGGCCGCACATTCCACTAACTCTTTCATATTTCGATCGGGTGAGATGAGCTGGGGCTGCACTGAAATGTTGTCCCAGGGACTGATCGCGCGGAGCTTCTTGGTGAGGCTACACTCATTGTTTGGGATAAGCTGCCAATGGCCAACAGAGCTGCAGTTGAGACCATCGACATTATGCTGCGCGAGCTCTGCAGTAGTGTCCAGCCATTCGGTGGCAAGGTCTTTGCTGGGATTAAAGATTTTCGACAGGCTGCCCCTGTTGTGCCAGGCGTAGAACATTGACAAACAGTTCTTGAGTCGATCAAGGCATCGCCATTATGGTTGTCCTTCTGAGTTTTAAAATCCTCCAGCTAATGCGCGACGCCAGGAATCCAGAATGGTCTGCTTTTGTCGACATCATTGGCGATGACACTTCTGGCTATGAGGCAACGCTGCCATTGCTTGTGCGGACAGCAGAAATTGCATCGGCAATCGAATTTTTCTTCTCCAATATTGTTCTCAATGACGCGGAAGCCTGTGCCCGCCGCTCCATTTTGTGTTTGCTCAATGCACAAGTGGGTGACATAAGTTTGGCGGTATTGGAGCGCGTTCTGGGCAAACCACAAACGATGCTGAGCAGCGACTTGCCGGAGATAGAGGATGCACCGATTGCTGAGCAGTAGGTAATTCGGCCCCTTACATTTGCCGGAATTCCTAAATTCCATTGATCAGCCGGGCGTACCCAAGCCCAGACTAGTGCTCAAGGTCGGATGTATTTCTACGCTGCTGCTCAATATATCTGCTCTGCGCGGATTGGTCAGGAACTGCCGCCTGGTTGTCCAGCGCATCATGCGGCACTTGATCCGTGTACAGCTTGCTTTAACAGTGAGGTTTTCCTGCTGCCGCGCATCTACTTTGTTTTTAAGACAAGAGGATATCCTTGGCGGATGCGGCACAGGCAGTTCCCACAGCGAAATGCCTATGCGTTGATCTTTTATAGTGCGCAAGGCCATACACTCGATCGCGTGGTGCTAAACCTGCAGTCTTCGCTGTTTGCCCATGGACAGCTTTACACCGGGCTGACGCGCATCCGGGACCATTGTAATGCCATGGTCATTGTTCCTGACAACCAGCAAGGCGAGTTTAGTACGCGGAACGTTAAATACGCGGAATTGCTTGGGTAGTTCTTTAGTTTAATGTATTCAATGGCAAAATTCAAAAAGCATTGCAGTGGGCGTAAGAAATAACTTTTATTGATATTAAAACATCTCTATAGTAATGTACGACATTTAAACTCGGTAAAATTCTAAAACTAGAAGTCAACATAAACCCGACACCCGTGGGTGTCGAGTCCATTGGCCGCGCCGATAGTACAGCCAATGGACTTCACACAAATATACTGGTTAATCTGATGTCGGTGAAGTTAGCACTACCTTATTCCACAATCTCGGTGGTCTGCCTGTCGCTCAAGAAAGTAGCTTGTCATTAGAAGAAGTGATTGGCCTTTACACTTTTCTTGGTTTTGCTTTTGGAATCTATTTATTGATGTCATACAATACCTGTATAAGCTACCTTTAGACTAGATATTAATTAATTCAAACAAATAGTTGGGCAAGGTAATTTTATTTGATGTGACCACTGTGATGCGATGTGCTATTGGAATTTCCAGTTCGATTATTTTAAAAATATATATTCACATTTTGTGCTGTAGACGACGTCGCAGGTATACATGCGAGTGTAGACTTTTTAAAGGGGATTTAAAGGTTCAGAAGAGGCGTTTAAAAAAGAAGCTTATATAAGGGAGGTCAACATAATTATATGACAAAAGCTATTAAAACAAGCATCAAGTTCTTGCACAATAGACACAAAGCAAAATATTGAATATTAATATTAATTGACATGCGCTATAGAAAAATTACCATAGCCAAGAAATTTATAATCACCCTGCCCAAAGGTGCCTCTGGCATCAAGTGAAGAGGTCCGCAACTGCAAAAACATAGTTTGTGGCTCTACAAGAGCCCAAACAGCGTTCCGAGCTTTTTTTGCGGAAGCGAGCACTGCGAGCGGCCTCTTCACTTGTTCTTTACAATTATCGATTTTAGGAAAAATTATTATTATCTCAAAGTAACGCAGCCAGAAATGAAGTGGCTGTGGAATACTCTTGGTTTATATACTCTGCTCTACACAGCACTAGATGCTAACTACACTAAATCATATATGCGTAGTCACTTCAATCTGCAGGCAAATAAAACAGACACTTTTTGCGACAAGACCAAATAGCTTAATAAAAAAGCATGTATTAAAGAAACAAGATCCAAAGCAGGATATCTAAAGCTTTCCGAATTCATTTGAGAGAGCCGAGCAACGATCATTGCAAGCTTTAACGCCAGCCTCAATACCTTCAGGTACTTTAGATTCAATCATCTTCTCAATAGCCGCATGAGTAGTACCATTAGGCGAAGTAACCTTGCGACGAAGAGTAGCAACGTCATCCTCCCCAGTAAGTATCATTCTTGCAGCACCCAAAGCAGTCTGCGCCGCCAGACGTTTAGCAGTATCCGCAGGAAGTCCCAATTCTGCCCCTGCCTTTTCCATGGCTTCAATAATCAAGAAAAAGTACGCAGGTCCAGAGCCACTAACTGCTGTCACTGCATCGATTCCTTCTTCCTTGTCTACCCAAAAGTACTCCTTGGCAACATTGCACACCACATACTCTGTTTGCTTCTTCTGCTCTGCACTGACGTTGTTGTCTGCGTACATTCCTGCTGCACCTTCGCCAACTAATGCTGGTGTGTTGGGCATTAGTTTTACCAGTGGCACTGATCCTCCGCCAATCCAACGTGCAAGATCGCGGATTACTACGCCTGCCACAATCGAAATAACCAGGGGCCTCGTCTTGGTCAATACTGCTGATAGTCCACGCACTACATCACCTACTACCTGCGGCTTGACGGCTAAGACTACCACGTCTACATCGACACCCTTGGATACCTGCGTCTCGCTCTCACCTGTTATTGCCGCGTTGTTATCTGCAAACACATCCACGCTGTACTTGCTGCGCAAGTAGTCCCGACGCTGATCGAATGGCTCCGATATGCGAATGTGAGACGTAGGATGTCCAGTCTTGAGCAATCCAGAGAGTATTGCCTCACACATATTCCCCCCTCCGATAAACGTAATGCATGGTGAGATGGCCATAGTCGCGTTCTACGAAAAATGTCTTCTATATTGTTTATAGTTGCTGGTAAGTATTTGTGTTGTGCAAAGTATAAAAATTAATCTCAACAAAATAGATATATTTGTAATTAATAAAAGAGTGGAAGAGAAAAAGGGTCAGACACTCCTTTTTATGCTTCAGCTAAAAGGAAAGTGTGTCCAGATCTCATACTGTGAATTACTTTAGAAACGAGTACGTCACAACATTATCGATAATCCACCCCTCATCCGCAAAAAAAGGGTAGAGTGGGGGGCTCTCATGAACGCTCAATTTGCAGTTCAAGCGTGGCGCCAACCAGCTCAGCCGAACTCAAACCATGTTTCTGCTGGTTTCGTTGAGTGCGAATTTCATGTCTCGACATAGCATGGCTATTTCCCAAGCCAAACAATCCAGGGCCAGGGGCCCTTCCCGGACCAAAAGCACCCTGTTCCATTCTATTAACGACCTGGAGTTTTACAAAAATACCCCAAGAAGCAAACTCTGCTCGATTATACTGCTCTACCACTTCCATTGCCTGATTGATCACTCTCGAATGATACATATTGCGTGCACGTCCAGCCATTCCTAATGTTGCTAAACTTACTATCCAGAAGTCTGTTACGTTGTTGGCTAATGATCCCGGTGCTTTGTTTAATGTTTCGTTGAGCTTTTGGATAAATTCGCTCCATTTGCTTGTGTCTACCTTCTGCGGATATGGAGAAAACTTAGTCAGTCTGTTTGGCACTGCTAATGTAAATCCACTTCCTTGTCGGTCTGGATTTATTAGTGTTAGACGTATCACTTCTGGAGGTGGCCCCGTGTTACTAGTACCCTCTTGCTGATGATAGTGTGTGGGTGCGTGAGGGTAGGAGTCTGGTTGTGAGTGAGAGCCTCCTTGCAAGTGAGGGCCTGTTTGAGGGTAAGGTCCTGTCTGTGGATAGGTCCCTGTCTGAGGGTAGGGTCCCGTATGGGGGTAAGCTCCTGACTGAGGATAGGGTCCGGTCTGAGGATAGGAGCTACCTGGCGGAGGTGGTTGGTTTGGTACTTGGAATCCCAAAGGCCCAGGACCTGAAGGACCATTATTGTTTCCGCCACTCCACCGCTGCTGCTGTACTTCACGGTTTGTTTCCTCATACGAAGGCGGAGTAATCTGCGAAGAGTGAATACCTTCTGGCTGGCTCTGAGAAGGCTGAGTTCCTTCAAAATAACCTTGCTTTTCTGACATTAATATAGCCCTTCCTGCGCTGTAAATAAGTTCTATATCCCTTTATATGGTCAAAATATACGTTACGTACGCTACACAATACTCTCGAAAATAACACAATAAGTGGAAATAAAAGAGTAGTTATTGTTAGAAGAAAAAAATAGGGAATTTTTTTCAAATTGATTGAAATAAAGAACTATTCAACCCTCTTTATTGAACGCCTAGGGGATCATTTCGCGCCAACAAAGACAGAATGTGAGAAATCAACGAGGCCAAAATGAAAAGTAATCACCTGCAGCCAAGACTCTGCTGACTAGAAATCAACTAAATAAGCTAGCGTGAGCTGAATTATCGATCGTCCTTTCCATACATGCTATCACAGATGTTGGGGATCAGCCATGATAAACTATCAATAGAAATATTGTTTTTTACAAAGAAAGGGACCAAAAGGAAAACCCTAACCTAATCCGTCTGAACAACCCGAGCTTTACGTCTCCTTAATAACCATCGAGAGTAAGCAGAATCACGCACACGATGTACCATGAGCATAATAACCCAAACAATAGCGACAATATTCAAAGCAAGCAGACAAATCACCGCAATGTATCCACCAAAATACTTTGGAACGAAAAACGGATACACGTAAAAATCGTATACGCCCACCATAAAATACGCCAAGCCCAAATAAAGCACCAAGATAGCAAACATAATCCACAGATGCCACTTTGAATAGGGTGATTTTGCAAACACTCCGACTTCTACTAGCATTAATACAGAGTTCATAACGTGCATGCTAATCCCCGTCCATAAATCAAGCGATGTGTCGAGGGTTACTGACTGTGTAGGGTATAACAATCCCCAGTATACTATTGTTACTAGTGGTGCGAAACATGTAAATGACTCGTACAGCACTTGTTGCGTTGCTAATGTCAGTTGATGGAGTACTGTGGGTGCTGCGGTGATTTGCGGCTCAATTTCCTGATTGGTTGATTTGGCTTCTGGTTCCTGTGTAATCTCTGGTGCAGCTTCAATGTCCACTAATCCCACTCGCTCGTCTATCACTTGTGTCGATGTGCCAGCCACTGCATCAATACTCTCTCCCCGATCCTCTGCAGCTGCTTCTGGCTTCGCCAAGGAACCAAATAGTTTCTGCGACGGAGTCCCAATGCACTCAACACCATTTTCATCACCATCAATCGGCTCCTGTAATCTGTGTTTACGGGACCGCAGAGTGACACCTTCCTGTTTCTGCCAGTATCGCAGAGTCGTGTACGCGGCCACACCATAATACATTGTAATCCCAAAGAAAGTGAGAGTGGTAAAATAGGCAGCCCAATTCCATCCAGCGCCATGAACAATATTCACTACTAAATTGGTGATGAGCACAGCCAAACAGTATATAAAGATTACTGCTCTGATTATTCCTAATGTTGCTTGTGGTATCACGTAGGATTTAACATATAGATCGTCTTGGAGTTCTGGGTTGTGGAAGAGAAAACAGTAAAACTTTTGCTGTACAACCAGCAGCCATTTTAATCTCCCTACCATATCCCTCTCTCTCCCACCCTCTTTAAAACCACACAAAGTAGTATAGATTATGTTATAGAAAATCGTATAGTAGTTTTGAATTAACAGTCGACTGCTTCTCAATATATAATAAAGTAGAATATAAAGTAAGAAAACAAGAAGCTAATAGACTAGATAACAGTATACTGCTGAAACGAGAAAGGTTTCTGTTATCGCCTTTGAGTGTGTTGCGGACTTTTTTTAGGCGAGAGGGGGCTGGATTTTGCCGATCTTCCTTTTCTGCACTGTAAGAAGAGCAGGGCCCAGTTCACTTTAGCAGTTTGACCAACAGGTGTGCGGCTTTACTTTTGTCCTGTCTGCTAGCGTACGTTTTTTGCTGGAATACCAAAGCCCATGCGGTCTCGTGCGCTTTTCATAAAAATCAGACGATGGCCCAGGCTCCCACGCCGCCTAATCGGGGGGAAGGGGTGTTTACACGATTATAGACCCCATATTTCTACTACTCCTTATCCAACAGAGGCAAAAATTACATTGCTGAACTACAAAAAAAAAATTAAATAAATATTTGATAGCCGTGTGCTTACCAATGTTGTTTACTTTATATCTTGCATTCTTAAAATAAACACACATTCAGAGCACCACTTCGACTCCGAGAAAGCAAATAAGAAATGAGTGGTTTTGTCTTTGGAGATAAACATGCGCGACGTAGGATACTGTGGGGAACAATCGGACTTGGTTCGATTGGCGCCGTAGTAGGATTGAACATAGCAATACTCCGAAACCTGCAACCGATTCGTCGACATACACTAACAATGGCAGTAAATTGGTCCGTCTATGGCATATTCTTCTTCACCATGCGAGAAGCGCTTCTATCAGAGCAGAAGGAGAAAAATGAGGAGTGGCATCTACAATATTCACAAACCAGAGACTCTGACGAACTATTCAGTAGCGCAGTATCGGGTGCATTGACAGGAACTGTGCTTGGATTCATAGCAAGAAGAACCAGAGCTGCTGCAATCTCTGGGGCTTTGCTCTTTTCGGCTGTCTCCGCGGCTGGACAAATGACATTTACAACAGTCAATCGTCGCAGACAGCTGTGGATTATTCGAAAAATGGGACTGGATTCTTCTAAGGAGAATGCTATAAATGTGCCTGCGGAGAATCAGGAATCATCTTCGGTGGCTGCTCGATTGCGCAAGATGCTTAGCACTGATCCCATCGCTATGCTGCCTGATTGGTTTCCAGTACGTCGCATTTCGTCTGATGAATATCGTACGATGCTGAACGCCCGTCGTGAAGAACTTCTTTTCGAAATCCGACAGTTGCAGGATACTATTCTCTTCATGTCACATCGAGAACAACTTCTTCTCTCCCGCTTACGCGAAGAGGAATCTGCTTCAAACAATGGTAACCCCTAGGATTTTTATATATTTTATTTTAAACTTGTTGCCTTTTTGTTAAGGGTCTATTTCTGGAGAATTTTGTTGGAAATCTCATTGTTCTCCTTTATGCTGTGCCAAAATAAAAATACTGGTTTTTGTTGCCAAAACACCGTGTCATTGATTGGTTGGTTTCTCTTAGTAACTTTTTGATTCTACGCTGAAGCCAATATTCTCGCAGACTTCGAAATTGTCGTTCTTTTATTTTTTTTGAGCTTCTCGGTCATTCCACGATCAACATCTTCTTTTTTTCCGCTCTATTTTTGAACATTGCCACTGTAAGGGAATGAACAACCAATGACAAAATTACTTTGTAGGTTAAAAATGTCGTTTCTCGGAATTAAGCTATTCCTTCGCCAATCATTGAATATCATTTGACAATTGTTTGGTAGGAGGAATATTCTAGTTATTAACTTGTTTTTTCTTTTTGCCAACTAGGGAAATCCTGTCATCCGTCCCGCAATCCTTTTTCAACCTATTTTTGTACTAGTTCCTCGGATGGCGTGTTTTTCCTCTTGCGAACATGTATAAGATCCATTGCTGCTGCCGTTACTTGGATGGGTGCTTTTGGTTTCGCTTCAACATTCTATGAAAACATCTCTTATTCCTTCC